>JBBPDC010000038.1:11786995-11798864 GCA_037974485.1 Hemigrammopetersius urotaenia
CAGAGACAGACAGACAGACTAATACTCAGGGGAGACAGGACGGTGTCGGGGAGGGGAAGGCGTGACGACCGTAACACTAGGGAGAGCAAGTGAAACTGTTTAGCCCTGCAATCAGAAGGTTCGAATCGGTCGTTGGCGGCAGCCCTCTGTTTCACTTGGTGAATGGGTTAAAGGCAGAGAAATTGTTTTTTTGTTGTATTGTATGAATATGCATGTGACAAATAAAGAATCATCTCCTAATCTTCTTCTAATATAAATCACGTGTGTTAATCTGCTAAAAAACCTTTGAATCTACAATATAACCCTAATTTTTTAAGTAATGGGGAGACGGTATTCATTTCAGTTAACCTGAAATAACCATGGGCTGCAAATGGGTGCAATGTATATTAAGAGACCCCCCCCCCAACAAAACCATAATCATTACCATCATTACCAGAGCTGTTTGCTCTGTCTCACTCTTCACCCCATGATAACACAGACAGGGCTGAATAGAGCGATAAACGCCCCCTAAATGACTGACTTATGTCTGCGACCCGTTACCATAGTAACCGTGCCAAAGCAGAGCGGGAAGCGTGGAATCGGTTGCCATGGTGACAGATCAGGCGCTTTGTTGGGACGCTGAAGTTTGCAAATGTCCTTGTGAGGCTCGCGGCAAGTGAAAGGAGCCTTTCAGCACACGAGCGGCATTTCACACAGTGATAACACGACCACTGACAATCCACAGAACCACTCACTGATCACACAGCCAACTATCAATTACCCTGATAATAACAAATAAAACAAATAAAAACTGTAGTAATACTGCAGTAATTTCTATGGGAATCCTGGACAAGAATCTTACAGTAAATTTAGACAATCACTATAGCCTCCCACAGTACTACTGTGTGCTATTCTTGTATTATTTTTTTGTGTAGGGGAAATGTTTTCCCCTATACAGCATTTCTGACGTTTATCTGGTTGCTGGTAGTTTAGAGCAGTTTTCCCTTTTTTAAAAAATCTTGGGTTTTTTTTATGTGAAGGATTACAGATAAAAGCCTCACATTTGCTAATAATAATAATGAGGATAATGTTCTGGGACACACACACTACCGGTCAAAAGTTTGGACACACCTTCTTATTCAACGACTACCTTTGTTTTTGTTATAGGTTACATTGTAGATTAATATTGAAAACATCACCTATTGCTCTGATTACAGCTTTGCACACTCTTGGTATTGTTTAATTAACAGGTGTTCTTCGTCGAGAGTTAATTAGTGGAATTTCTTGTCTTCTTAATGTGTTTGGGATCATCAGTTGTGATGGTTGGGTTGGTCCACAGTTAGTGATCCTATTCCACTATTATTCTACTCCACATTATGGCAAGAATCACTTAACTAGTAAACTCTAAACTAACTCTTTTTTTGTTTACTGTGGCAATATATAAATGTTCGTATATTTGTGCTAAATTAGAAAAAAATGTAATTGAATAATTTTGTTACATAAATATTAACGTAAATTCAGCTACTTTCCATGTAAAAACTAAGTTTTGGCACTGTGGAGAGAAAGTGCGTCTGAGAAGAATTTATTTCTCCTTGCTGCTGATTGGCTTCTGCCCTGTGACGCATCCCTTGCTGTACTCAGAGACGGGAGGTTTGAAAGTAGCCAGTGTAAGCGTGTTATTTATTTTTCCTTGGTGTTGATTGGCTGCTTCCCCCCTTGGAGCATCTCAAGTGTTCTTGTGTTTTTCGTTTTGTTCTTCTAAAAGTCCTGTATTTTCATCACTGTAAATTAAATGAATTTATTACAGTATTTAACTGCTTATGGCAAAGAAAATGCATGTGCATGCATATACGCACACAGTAATAATCCCCCACTTTTACGCAGATAAGCAGTCGTGGTTTCAATTCATTGCAGATTTTCAAACCTCCTGCCTCTGAGTACAGCTGACTTTGACGTCTGGGCCTCGTCCGCCACGCCCCCTCGTCCTCATGCTGGTTGTTTATGTTTCGGGCTGGTTACCAAGGCAATCTGCGCAATACCGCCCCAAACATAAACAACCAGCATGAGGACAAGGGGGCGTGGCGTACGAGGCCCGGATGTTACAGCCAGCTGTACTCAGAGCTGGGACGTTTGAAAGTAGCCAATCCGAGAACGTGGAGTCTAGAGTGTTTTTGTGTTTTCGTCTTTTTTCGCTTCGTTCTTCTTAAATAATGTATTACTGTATTTACCCTACTTACACCAAAGAAAACGACAGTGCATACCAAAGAAAACGTGCATGCATGTTTCAGTACAGTCTATACAGGGGTAACATCAGTATTGTACATTCTTGCACTGCAGGAGTTCAGTGTAAACTGTACAGCACAAATATGGGTTTACCTTAACATTTTCTTTCAGGGTAATGTATTAAGCTGAGTTTAAAAATGAAATTAAAGGGTTTTGGGAGCCTATTTGGGGGTATATTTAGAGTTTTTTGTAAGGCATTTGGTTTTCACTATACGCAGGGGCTCTTGGAATGATATATATATATATCAAAAGCATAGACAAAATAATAATACAAAACAGACAGGAAGTCCAAGATCAGTCAAAGCAAGACCGTGGAGCTTTTACTGTCTAAATTGGCTGCAGCTGTTCTCCACGTGACTGTTGAGGTTCAGCCTCAGTCATCCAGTGTTGTCTACAGGCAGGCAAGATGCGTGACACCAGTGTGGTCCTGCAGAAAGATGTCTAATGTATAATAAGCTGTAAAAAGACAACAACACAATATATTGTTGCTGTCAGAACAAAACAATGTGTCTCCAATAAGTAACTTTACAGGAGAAGGAATAATCTTTCTTAAATATTACTGTGTGTGAAGAAAATGATTTTAGTTCATTAATATTGGAGCATTTCTTTTGTTCCATTCTTTATGAATTTGCAGCTGCCATTTTAAAATGAACTCAAATTTCAACAAAGAAAACGAAGATGTATGGTTTTGATTTATAATGTATAAATGCTGGATATATTAAAATGCAGGATTGCCCTGTTTGTCATTGGAAGACAGTGAACTCATCATCTGATGCTTCAGCTAAGGAGTGGCAGTGGCTCTTAGCTTAACTTAAAATAGAGCATTTGATTACATGAGTGGCTCAGATCACTGTAGAAATCCCGCAATCACAATCTGATAAGCTTTCAGTGAAGTTCACTTCTTTCAGATCAAGAACAACTGATGCAGATTCTTCCATCCAGGGACCCTTAAGTACCCTTAGCACCAACGTTTTAGCTTCCAAGTCAATTGTTCCTCAGGAACTGTGCTCATTAATCAGTCTGCAAAAATGTTATTCGGCGCTAGTCCCCGAGGCCAGATGTTAAAAGCTCCCAATAATTCACACAGACAAAGTAAAATATTTTATGCAAGCAAATTCATATTATAAACGTACAGCACACCCAAGACAAAGTAGAGACTGAAGGCAGCATCTGAGTTTTTTAAAAAGGTCACTCAGTATGAATAGTCAATTGTAAGCCATGCCCAGCCTATAATTCTAAAACTATAATCCTAATTTAGAGTAGAGATCACAAAATAAGAATGAAAATAATTTAGAAAGGTTGTTTTGGTACAGAAGACACAGGCACACACAGAAAAGCAGAAAGCAGACCTCAGCAAAAAAAAAAAATGATTTGATCATTTTTTAAATTCGTTAATCATGACGGCCCACCTGGTTCACTAGTATGCGTTGGGATTTCACTCCAGCTGTTTCCCTGTTTTCAGGTGTGAAACTACTGAAGGCCTCCTCTCTTTGCCTGTCCAAACCCTGCCAGAATGGCGCTGAGTGCCGAGATGACCCCTCCACTTTTCTGTGCCAGTGCCTGTCTTCAGCAGCAGTGCTGTCCAGTGCAAACTGTGCCTCCAATGCCCTCTGCCACCCCCCCATCTGCCAGGGCAATGCTACATGCCAGTCCACTGGCGGACGACCTGGGGAGTTAGCCTGCCGCTGCTGGCCAGGTTTGTCTGACCATGCCTGTCAGTCCAGTGCCCAGCTGTGTGCCCGTACGCTGTGCGGAGAGAGCGCCCGCTGCCTGGCCGTGGCCCGCTGGGGCTTGGGCTACATCTGTCTCTGCCAGCCAGGCTACACTGGCCTCCTGTGTCAGAGAGAAACAGATCAGTGTGTGCCAAACCCCTGCCATAACCGTGCCCTCTGCCGGACTGGGCTGCTTGGCCCCTCCTGCTTCTGCGTGCCCGGCTTCCAGGGAGAGCGCTGTGAGATCGAAGTGAACGAGTGCCACTCACAGCCCTGCATGAACGGGGCAACATGCCTGGACAAAATTGGACACTACCTCTGCCTCTGCAGGCCAGGATACACAGGTAAGATGGTCATACACAAACACACACACACTCACACACATGCATACATAAACACACAGTCTTTTTGAATATTTTGAGATGAAATATAGTTATTTGTAGAGAGACTATTTTATTTACTATTCAAATCCTCCAGTAAATCTACATGTGTTTAGATTTTTGTATTTAATGCCGATAGTGGTAAAATAGTGGTAAACCGAGTTAAAGTGTGTTTTGGACCAAAATCAAATCAGTTGTTGAGTAATGTCTTATGCATCAGGCAATATTCAGCACATTTAAAGGCATTCAACTCTTAAATGCCTGGCTCCTATCACCAATGTAAACATTAATCTAGACTGGAGCAATTCACATTGAACCACTCTGAATAACTCTATTTACATACTAATGATTTAATTATGCTGAAACTGTGAAAAACTGGTGGAACTCCCCTATAATCATGTGCACATTATTTCCACATGAATAAAATGCACTTCTCTTTGCCAGTAAGTTAGTAATATATTGTATTCATTTGGAAATTGTACACCTTAAATTAAATCACCTTTTATGCTTTAATGGCTTTATGTAGGCCTGATTAAAATGTTCAAAAATAACTATAGATGAAATTTTTTCTTAGATTTTGTCAAGTATGAAATGATGCTTAAAGAAAATGTAAAGGTAAACCCATATTTGAATTTAAATACCCCACAAACACCTGTTCAGGTCCTGGTTCGTGATTCAGGCTGGTTGCTATAGTAACCAGGTGGGCCTCAGTACCACCCTTATTTCACTGCAGCACTGCAGTTCATAGCAACTGGAATACACACATTAGTGACATTAATGAAATGCACAACAGTAAATAAATATACATATTTTATTTAAAAAATATTAAACTGTGGGTTTAATTGATAATTGATTTCATGCTGATTTGTTCAGGCTGCACAAAATCTAAATAATCTAAAATCTGCATAAAATCTGCTCAAATTAGAAATGCTGAGAAATGAGAGTGATATTTGTGATATTTGAAAAGAGTTTACACCCTCTAGTGGTAACATTGTGGAATTACATTATCAAATTCTCACCCTGACCCTGCCAGTACCTACACTATATGGCCAAAAGTATTGGGACACACCTGGTTTTTTAGGGTTTGGGCTACACCTCCTACTTCTAGTAAAGGACAATCTCAAGCACACAAAGATATTTTGGACAATGTCATGCTTCCAACTTTGTGGACACAGTGTAGGGAAGAACCATCTAGTGTGGAAGAACCTGACTGGTCCGCACATAAGTGTATCCAGAAGTGTATGTTTTATTGCACTGAACAGGTGTTTTAAACATTAAAGTGACTTTTTAATACAATTTACCTCCATTAAATGATAAATACTTAAATAAATAACAAAAACAAGATAGGATAAAGAAAAGATAAAAGCTACATGTGCAACTTCCAGTAATAATAAAATTGCTTTAAGCCCAGATACATTACATAGTATTCAAATATTGAAAAATTCGATTATCCAATAGTATTTATGAACAGTAATTTCGGTATGAATTGGTATACCACCCATCACTAGCCAAGGATAAAAAATATTTTACTTTTTCTAAGAGTAGCTTTGGCAAAAGTCAGTGTTACATCAGGGGCATGCATATGTATGTCAAAATATAGCAACCAGATATGTCTGCTTGCGTGTTTTGTGTCAGGAGCCTTTCCTGATATTGTGCTCGATGGATGACAGTGTTATTGGTACTGCAGGTGCCAGCTGCGAGGTACAGATTGATGAGTGTCAGTCCCAGCCGTGTCTTCATGGTGGGAGCTGCCACGACCACATCAGCAGCTTTTCATGCACCTGTCTGTCCGGGTTCCATGGAAGCCGGTGTGAAATCAACACTGATGACTGCAGAGGCCACCGGTGCCAGAACGAAGCCTCATGCATTGATGGAATCAACAGGTAAAATGGGTTTGTACTGTTTATGTGTATAAAGAAAGTTGGAAGCAAACAAAAACAAAACAATACTGTTATTTCACACAATTTGCTCTTGACACTCATGAGGCTCCGCACACTTACATCTGAACCTAAATGTTCACATTATCCTGCAGGTTTTATTGTCTGACACTTCACTGGCTAAATAGGGTTTCATAGACAAGCTTTCAACACCAGTGGACCAGACGTAATTTCAACACAAAACATAATTATAAATGTGATATATAACGTTGATGTGAGAATTATTGATGTTGATGTGAGAATCTTGATCATCCTGGCAAAATGATGCACGATCAGTGTCAGTCTGAAACATTTTTTCTTTATTATGTAATGGAATCTGGATAAATGGCTACATATACAAAACCTTTGGATAGTTTTTGACGTTTATTGGGTTTTGTGATTCTACATTCAAGTAATATTCAGCAGTTTGAATTTATTACATTTTCTCACGCTAAAGGCCGAAATGAATATTTACAGAGAAATCACAGGTAATTCAGAAACAGTGAGTTGTTTCACAGTTTGACCTGTGTTTGTGCAGCTACAGCTGTAACTGCTCCTGGAGCTTCACCGGCCCCTTCTGTGAGGAGCCTCTCCCACCCTGCTGGAATCAACCCTGCCTCAATGGCGCCCTCTGCCAGGAAGAGGGGAGGAACTACAGCTGCACATGCTGGCCAGGTAAGCCCATACAGTGGCAGAACATGTGCAGTGTTACTGTTAGTAATCAAACTGAAACAACAGAATATATATTCAGTAATGAACAAAATCAGTAATGAGCTAAAATGTCATGATTGTGACAGACCTAAGTATGGATGCTGTGTCAAAATGTTAAAGGGTCAACTACAAATATAAATTACTAACATAATGAAAGTATAAATACTGAAATCTCCAATCCAGCAGTGCTCCTTGCTGACTTGCCTTGGTTTTCAAAGTGTTTTAAAGGTATTTTTTCTTCAAGATACGCATATAAATGTATATATAAAAAGTTTTTTTTAACCATACAGCACCTTGATCCTGCTCTTGTAACTCATATAAGCCAATGATTTGTATCTTTTCAGCAAACTCTGTATGTGAGTGGTGACTAACAGGCATTAAATAGTGAACAATTTAATTTTACAGTGGTATAAATGTGATAAAACTCAAAAGAGAAGAATGCCCTTTCATATTTGTTGTAAGTACTTTTAACACTTAATGTGTATTTTTACACTTAATATCACTTAGTAAAGCACATGTCCTTTAAACTCATACTTAGATGCAACAACAAAGTACGGTCCCAAGAGTTTTCCAACACTGTATGAAAATGTATAACAGATGCAGAAAACAGTAGTTGCAGCCAAGATGTGGGTTTTAAATGTGTATTTTTGTTGGTTAGAGCAAGTCTGTTTGAGACTATTTCTCATATCAACAGATTCAAGAAATTGCGTGATGATTTAGGCATGCAGTTTGCACGATGCTGATTAATGGTGCTACCCAGCAAAACTAAGGAAGCAAATTTCTTTATTGCTCTGTCTATCACCTAATGCCTGACTGAAGATATTTATTAACTCACTGCAGCTTATATCTCAGCACCTAAAAAAACACAATTCAATTCATTTGCCAGTTACAGTATACAAATTAGAATCGTTTCTTTGCCATAAGAATCACACTTGCCATCTCCGTTTATACTAGAATGTATCTATACTGGGTTGGTGGTGGCCTAGTGGGAGGATACATGCCTCTGGGCCAAGAGGTCATGGGTTCAAATCCTACCTTCAGCACACCGCCACTGGGCTGCCGAGCAAAACCCTTAACCCAGAGTTGCTCCAGGGAGATTGTCCCCTGTTGTTAGGGAATGGAAGTCGCTTTGGATAAAAGCGTTTGCTAAATGTAAATATATATCTCGGTAATGATTTTATCTCATCTTAGGCTTTGAGGGACGTCACTGTGAGTTGGATGTGAATGAATGTGGCAGTGATCCTTGTTTGAATGGTGCCATCTGCATCGAGCGCTCCTGGGAGAAATACTACGGGATAGAGACTCTGCTTCCTGACCGCTATGACCACAGACACGCAGCTGGTTATGTATGCAGGTGCCCACCTGGGTTCACTGGTAAGAAGCCAAGTTTGTCTACAGTCTTCACTTAATACAGTGTTCCCCCACGAAGTCACGGTTCAGAGTTCATGATCTCAGTCTTTTTTTCTTAGAACTGAACTAATTGTCCGTGAAAACCCCCACAAATTTGGGAAGATGCAAATATCCCCTGCATTTTTTTGCCTTTTTTTGTGGCAAATGCCCGTTATGCCCGATGGCCAGTCCAGCACTGGTGGCAATATAGAATTTTTCATGCATTTTAGTGCTCAATTATTAAGAAAAATACAATTTACAATACAAAAATACAAATGACATATTTGTCACAAAATATTACAATATTATGTAACAAAATTTTTGTAAATATTGTGGGGCAGCTGGTAGCCTAGTAGTTAGGGCATTCGCCCTGCGATCAGAAAGTCCAGGTTCGATTCCCAATACCGCTAGGCACCGCTGAAGTACCCTGAGCAAGGTACCGTCCCCACGCACTGCTCCCCAGGCGCCATGTTCCTGGCTGCCCCCTGCTTCACTTGGTGAATGGGTTAAATGCAGAGGAAGAATTTCATGCTGTTTACACTGTGTGCTGTGGTGTGTTCACGTATGACAAATGATCACTTTCACTTTTATATTAATGTAAATTTGGCTAAATTTCCATATAAATTATAACTGTACACATTTTTAGTACTGTTGAGAGAACACAAAGCAACCATATGTTGGCTGCTGCTTTGTGACGCGTCTGCCAGATGCAGGACAGCATACCGGCATTATCGTTATTTTATTTTCAATATTTTATTTCAAATTTTAGTTTATATTGTGCATTGTTTGAATAGGGTTTTTTTTGTAGTTAATAAAATTTAATCAGTAAATACAACAGGATAGTGTTACAGTAATGCCATCTTAACACGATTCTATACAGTAAACTGTGTACACTGAATATGTCTTTAGGCCATGCATGCTGTAAAACTGACCTTTTAACACGATTAAGCCATGCAACTGTTCCCTCACTTTCTTTCCAGCTACTCTCACTGTGAAAGGTAGATCAGATTAGGAAGTGATTCGGAGGCGCAGTCTATAAATGGGTCTTGTTGTTGTAAGATGCTCAACTAGCATTAGGCTAATCCTTTAGGACCTGGCTTTGATCAGAGCACTGCATCAGGAAGCACTGAAGGCTCCTTGCTGGGATGACCCATAAGAAATATGGATAAAGTGACCGCATGAAAGTTTGGTGGACGGTATAGTATCCGTAGCAGTATGAGGAGAGAAGTCATTTTGTTCTGGAGTGCCCTCTTACTTAGTTCAGGTAACTTCTCACTCTCTAGTCAATTAACCAGAGACTAGGTCAATTGTGTGTTTAGCTATACTAGGAGGTCTGTGTTATATTTACTAATGCTCTGCTAGTAGTACTGTCTTGTACCTTATTTTTGCCAAGAATATCTTTAGAAAGGCTCTCTAAGTGACACTGCTTATGTAAAGAATCTAAAAGTCAGTTAACATCTCTTTTGTACAGACTAATGTAAATGGTCTCTTTTAGTTTATCTTTTTGTGTTTGTTGTCCTCAAATTCCGAACATTGTGTAGACGCTGACCAAATGTTGTAGATAAATGAATCAATTCAATAATCCAAAAGCTCTTGACAATTAGAAGCAACGGTGACATGAGAATTTTATGAAATAGAAGCATTTCATGCACTGGTTTATATGACGGCTTTCAAAGGCATTACATTTTGGACGCCTGGTTACTATTATCAAAGCTGGAAACAAGTTTAACCAAGAGACAGGACTAAGGAACAGGTAGGAGATGATGAGGCGGTTGGATATGAAGATTAATAGCAGGTAGAAGGACCTTTAAGTGTGATCTTCTTGGCAAATGTCAGTATTTCATAACTCTGTATTGGTTCGTCCCCTTTCAGGTGCCTTGTGCGAAGAGGACATTGATGGCTGTGCTTCTGCTCCATGTCATAATGGTGGCCTGTGCAAGGACACTCTTGGCAGCTACATCTGCACCTGCCCATTAGAGAGCAAGGACGGCATCCTGTACGGAGGCCAGAACTGCAGTGAGCCGTTGGTGGGCTGTGAGGCTCATCAGTGCCTGAACGGGGCTGCATGTAAACCTTTCCTGAGCGAGAGCCTGCACAGCTACAGCTGCTCCTGCCTGCCCAGCTACACTGGCTCGCACTGTCAGACCAGCACCGCCTTCTCCTTTGAGTCTTTCGGCGGTTTCTTGAGCTTGCAGACGCCCCTTATAGACTCCTCCAATATCACCCTGAGCTTCCGGACAGTTCTGAGCAGCGCTGTGCTCTTCCAGCGAGGAGGCGAAGGAACTTTGCTCACCCTGGAGCTGCTGCATGGCCGTTTGCGGCTAAATTTAAGAACAGGGATTCAAGGGCAAGATTCTGGCTGGGCCCTGAAGTTACCTCAGAATGTGGCGGATGGCAAGTGGCACACAGTAGAGGCTGTGCTAGGTGAAGGTACACTACTGCTGCAGCTCCTGGAGCCCTGCCCAGGTGAGTATTGCGGGACAGCAGCACAGGTGGAGACTGGACCATTGATGCTGGATTCAGCCCTGCAGAGCACTTTGATTGGAGGCTCGGCAGACAGTGGCTTTTCTGGTTTCTTTATCGGGTGCATGAGTGACTTGCATGTGGACTCGCAGTTGATGGTGCCTGAGGACTGGCTAAGCTCTTCAGCCATCAACATTACGCATGGCTGCGACCACCATGACCGCTGTCTGGATGTTCCATGTGAAAATCAAGGCGAGTGCATCAACCTGTGGCAAGGATACCAGTGCAAGTGCAAACGGCCGTATGAAGGGCTAAACTGTGCTAATGGTAATTAGCAAATTTGCATCCTTATATCACTGTAGATTCTGACTTTTATCTTCTATATTCTAATAACTGTATTTGAATTTGTTCACATGCATTGTTTTGTGGTAATGTTTCCCAATCACAGTCCTGTAACCTTCATTTTCACTTTAGTGTGTTATCTTGGCTGAAAAACCAGTTGGATAAACCCATTATTAAATTAATAAGCTCTTTATGATATTAGAAAGAATGTGTTCTAAGACAAAGAATGTCTTAGAAAGAAGTAGGGAAGACACTAAACAGCACATTTGAAGGTACCAAGGTCCAGGATTACACACGAATGGACAAAAGTAGTTGTTCCTTACCCTTTTACTGGTGTACCCCTGCCCTTCATAATATAATTAACCTAATTAGCTAACCTAATCAACAAGTGTTCCTAGAGTTGACCTGGGTGAGTTTGAGTTAGAAAAGCACTAAAATATGGAAAGTTTTGGAAATCACTGGCCTAAGCAGCATACGGTTTTCCACGATTAGCTTCTTATATATGGTAATGAGAAGACAGAAGTGTAGCATAAATTTGCATTATATTATAAATATCATAGGGCAATATATCTGAAGTAGAGCCCGACCAATATATTAGTCATTTTCCAAACTATCGGTATCGGCATTTATAATGGCCGATAAAGGAATATTTCAAAAATAAAATAAAAACGGACGAAACACCCTTCAACCATGT
>JBBPDC010000038.1:11806591-11851182 GCA_037974485.1 Hemigrammopetersius urotaenia
TAGGCGACCAAATACTTATTTTCCACCATAATTTGCAAATAAATTCTTTAAAAATCAGACAATGTGATTTTCTGGATATTTTTTTTCTCATTTTGTCTCTCATAGTTGAGGTTTACCTATGGTGAAAATTCTCATCTTTTTAAGTGGGAGAACTTGCACAATTGGTGGCTGACTAAATACTTTTTGCCCCACTGTATACCATATTCCACTGCTGTTTTAAGCTATATTGACTCCATACAGCCCATCTCAATTCCAACCTGTTTATATAAATTTTGTATTTGAAAAAGTTCTAAAAAGGTACATATATGGCCCTTTCTGCTGGAAATAGAAAGGAATATTTGGTGTACCTTTTAAATCTTATTAAATGTGTACAGTGACCATTTTGTAGCATTATTGGGGGAGTTTTTGCAGCTTGCATAATTCAGTAACACACACTACATGTCTTGATCCTTAGATGTGCTGCCTAAATACCAGTAAGACCTAAGATGCCCACGTGGCACTCCATTATCATCTCTGTCATCATATTTTTTTCTAGAATAGATTATAAGTGTCAAAGTTTGAATTTGTTAGTTCCTTAGTTATATCAGTTCATCACCACTGGAGAAAATTCCCTAATTATAAAAAAGGGATCCGATTTGTGCCTTGAGTATATCAGCTATAGACCTGTGTTATGCCGGCTGCTAAGAACAATTAGTTCCTTTAAAAAGACATAGTTTTTATGGTTTATTTAAAATTTCCCACATGAAAATAATTAAAAGCACTGTTATTTTATGCATTCTCTTAACCCACACAATGTGACCTTCAAGTATTAAGAAAATGGCTTTAAGTATTAAGAAAATGGCTTTAAGTATTAAGAAAATGGCTTTAAGTATTAAGAAAATGGCACAGTACTTGAATATGGGACTTTTAATTGTCAGTACTTTTTAGTCTCTACTAGTCTAGTTTTCTCGTTCATTTGTCTGTCTGTTAGTATGTTACATGTCATCATGTTTTATGTCATCATGACCTGAACATGTTCTTGTCTTGTGTCTGTAGTTCTCGGACCGTTGTTATCTTCCAATAAACCATTTCTTTCCATTCTGTCCATACTCATGCTGTTATTTGTCTTCTGTGGATGTAGATTCTGTTTAGCTGTCATTTCTCTGTTGTTCATCATCAGAGTTCTGTGACTCTGCATGTAGTATGTCTCTTTTTGTCTGCTGTGAAATGCTGCTGCTACATATTTTGAAGGACAGCCCCATTGAAGCAGGCCCGTCAAAACCATCACGAGCGAAATGCAGTCAAAGACTCAGCTGCAGGGTGTCGTCGCTGTCTTTGTGCCCATCTTGACTCCGCCAGAGGCGGGCAAGGATTTACTGTGCAGGTTTAAAATAACTTGAAACTTATCGGAAGATGTTTACATGAAAACTGGATTCATACTAGTACTACCATTGTTTAAGAATTCAGTAGACTCAAAAATAATAGGAAATGCTCATAAAAAGTGTGAGATAAGTAAAACCACAAAAACTCACTGGGCATCTGCCTAAAATCAAATTTATGTTATCAGAACTCTGTAAAGAACTCTGGTATTGTTCCACTGGCTGGGCTTATATTCACAACCAGTGATGTATTTAGAAGTTCCTGAAGGTTCCACTCTGCTTATTGGTAGGTAAGCGTGAGACTTAAATAAGTCTCTTTGCTAATCCTCACTAACAGGATACATGTACGAGGGTGAGAAAAGTCACCTGACAGTAGGCCTGCCTCCATATCTGAAACTCTGCACGACCTTATGGATGCTCACCCGCAGTTATGTCTTACCTTAACATTTCCACTATCCCCAACCATAACTTGAACCCAAAATATAATCCTAATCCTTGTTCTTACTCTAACATCATATTTTTGGAAACTCCATCTTGTCAGATGTAAATTGTTTGTAAACTGTTTGTAAGTTCATAATGAATTGTTTTTGTGATGTCATTTACACTCAAAGAAATAACTCCTAGAATTTACTTAAAAAAATGTTAGTAACAATTTGCACTCCATTTTTTTGAGTACATTTTAATGCTGTAATCGAGTGCAACTTACTTTACCTTAACATATACATGAGGAGTCACATATACACAGAAATATTGAGTAAATGTTAACAAATTATTTTCATGTTGGAATAACACTACTAATTTAATATTAATTGACTCCTATGTGTCTGCAATGCTTAATATTTCAACTATCAAACAACATTTATTTACTTTTTTTAAATATTGAGGCAAGCGTGAGAATGAGAACGAGAACATAAAGACAGCCTGGGTCTTCACAAGATTTCTTGTGTCTTGACAGCTTCACAGTTTTCAAGACTACAACACAGCATGAACTGCTCCTCCAACTGGCAAAAGTCAGTACCACACCAATTTTTCCGACAACGAGTCCGTGTTTCACATGACACCCCACCCGCACCACTAGCACTCCAGGGCAGGGTGACTGTCGAAACACGGCTCCAGCATACAAAATGACACAATTTACACACAAACACATTAAACGTCACACACATCTACTTCCCCTCTTAATTGATCCCCAAAACACAATTTAACGGCCAAAAGGCCACTCACTCCACCTGCAAAGGCTCATGGGAGCCAGTTCTGCCTGCCGGCTTGTCACAATATTTTAAGGGCTGCTTTGTTGTTTGAGACTTGGTTTACTACATTTAGCACGCAAGCCTCCATCACACTCAGGAGCCGAGTTTACTTTTAAATCTGTCTGTAGGATTGCCAAAGCGGCGATTCCCGCTTTCAACTCCAAACTACTTCTTGTCTGTTGCCTTAACATGCCTTCTGACTGCGCATGTTCAAATGAAGACCTAATTTTTCTAAATAAAGGTTACTTACTATTTTCAGGTGTAGTGCCGTGACAGAAATACATTTAAATAACATTTGAGAATCTCTTGTAAGATCTACTTGTCCCACTCAGTAAATTGATTACACAAATTAATTGTGTAATTTTTTTTGTCTTTATTGAGTTCCCTCCAAAATTAATATTACAGTGTAAAAATCACTATTTTTCAAGGAATATATATTACTATACCCCAGAGTCATTTCTTTGAGTGTACATATATCACCCTATTTAGCCCATAACAGTTCATCCTTTTAAGCCAGGCTGACTATTAAATTAGGAACTATTTAGGGCAGCCAGTGCTGAGGCTCCAGACTGTCACACCTGTCTAAGTCCCCGGTCACACCTGGACACTTCTTGCATCTCGACTCGGAGGAATATATCAGGATAAGGGCAAGCTACAAAAATGTCTTGAAGTCTGATCACTCTAACCACTTCAGGACATGGTCTGAGACTCATTCCTTAGAGCAGTCTAAATGCGTTTCTTTAAGCCACTTTCAATAAATGAACTCCTCCCACTACTGTGACGGCGGTTTTTGCAGTTCCAGTAATGGAAGAGAAGCTCCACTTAATGCTGCATCTCTGGTTCTTCAGACCTAGCAGTTTGGTCAAAATTAATATTGGCCAAATTGTTGAGAAGAACAAAAAAAAATGCAGGATTGCCCCTAATATTTTGAGCAGCAGGATATGATTTATAAAGGACTTTCTAAACAAAGTGTTGTTTCAGCTTGGTGTCCAGGAGAGCCGTTTCAGTTCATTTCTATTAACTGATGTAATATCCCAGCCAAAAGTGTGAGGCAAGAGATTTGAACCTGCAGGTTAAGTTTATTAGAGTTCATCTTTAACAAGTCACAAATCATGCGACAGGGAGATGCTGCGTGCAGATATTCAGGGCCGGTTCTGCGGCTGCAGAAGCATAAATCTCTGAGGATTCGGTGTGTCTGAGCCGAGGCGGTGGCTCTGCGTTAGACGTGTGCGCCTTCAGAGTGAGTGAATAGTGCTGGGTTAGCAGAAAGATGCCACAAGCTCCTCTGTGAAATGCAACTCAGCAGAGCGGTGGCAGCATCGCTGCAGGTCGGAAAAACGCGGGCTAGATGTATGGGTGCAGCTTATCCTGATGACAGGGTCGTTCATCTGGTGGAAGGCACACACACACACACACACACACACACAATTCACGCAGAAATCTGCCCACGGACATAGAACAGGTGATGAGCTAAGCTCAACTTATTGGAAATGAAGTTTCAAGGGCCTTCGAGCCGCTGCCTGTCACTGTTGCTTACTGTCGTGCTTCCAGAACTTGGTGTCTTTAATTCCGGTTCCAATGCTAAATTTAATCTGGATGAAGTTTAAGTATAGTTTGCTAAATGTGCAAGTACATGTTATATTAGACAGTGAGATACTAAATGAATTACATACATTACATTCGATTTAGCTTTTATATACAAAGTCTCCTCTTCTGACATTTTTCCAGTCATTTCAATGGCCAGAAATAAACGTAGAGGATTTGACTGGAAATGTGAGTCAGTTCCTAAGACAGGGCCTGTTCCTCTCCAGGAAACCCACTTAAGTTACTGTGGCCTTATAAATACCATTGAACTTAATGTCAAAACCAGCCTACTCTTCTCATGGTTGAAATATGTGACTTAAATCAGTAGCTCAGAAAAAAATCTAATTTACACAATTTTCCACTTCCTCTAGATAAAGTAGATCATCCAAGACATTTGCTGTTCAAATGTATCTTTAGTTTAGAACTGGAGATATGAGGCTCATGATAGCAGTTATTTCTATCATGAGCCTCATTTCTGTAAAAATACAGTCAAAGCATCATTCAACCACATCCAACTCTTCAGCCTTGTGGATGTGGTTCTAATTTTACTTTACTCTAATTTCAGTTAATGTTATTTACAGAAATCCAGCCCCAGTGATGTCTGAAAAGCATTGTCTATAGCAGGGATGTTGCTATAGACAATGTGCCCTAAACCACACAGACAGGTTCGCTCTACTTTAAAGAGGACCTGGCTATGGATTGAGAGAATATTTGGGGATGTAATTTTACAGAAACATAGTGGATTATTTGCGTGACTCTTGAGTTCGAATGTTTGTCAACAACATTAGCTTTGCAGCTCATGCTCTAAAATAGCGAAGTAAAATTTGGACACTAAAGATGTCTTTGTGGATTGTCTAAATCTAGGGTAAGTGACAAGTTTTGAAAATATGAACTTTTGCTGAATTATTCCTTTATAGACTGTATTGTATAGCATTACCTATTGCGCATAGCCAGGGACCACCAGTTCTGCAAGCTGGCTGTGTGTTTATGAAAACGCTGTTTGGAGCTCTAGGCCTGTGTGTGCCTGCAGCGAAGCGATGTCCTCTGGGAGATGTGCAGCGAGTTCCTGTAGCTCTAAATGACTTCAGCGTGCGGGACTGAGTAAAAGACAGAGAGTGACTGCCCACATGAACTTTACGTTTACATTGTCCACCTTCTCGAGCAGAGCAGAGGTGCACAACCCACAGCACTGCAGTTTCATGCTTTTTCCACACCACTGCTGCAGGTCAGGAAGCTCTCGTGAATGTAGTTCTGCTACACATTCCAATACATAATGATCAAGATAATTCTCTTTATCAACAAACTTCCGATTCACATATTTTATGTTTTTATGTGTTGTGAAATTTAAAGAAATTTAAAGAAATTTAAAGACACTGTGGTATTGAGTGAACATTTAGAATCCATGTTCTGTGTCAACAAACTATAGCTGAGAAAAGATTAGAAAAATACAAGAAACCCATGTGCTGTGAGTCACCTAAGAGTTTTATAATCAGCTTCTGAGTTTATGGGCCTCCAGAACAGGAGATGTTCATGGAGGTGCACATTCAAGATGTAGATAAACACACAAAACATTAGCTGTTTCTACTTTGTGCCATATATAAAATGCACTTTATGATGAACTGAACTGCAACTCACTAACGGGTCTCAAATTATATTCTGCACAATACTGTAGGTTCTGATAGTGTAGTGGTGTTTTTGGATAGCTTCCTGTTCTAAATTCTTCTAAATTGCTGCCATTTGGAATATCGTGTCAAATTTGACATGTATAGGTGTATATGTGCATCTTTTATAGGTGCAGGTATTAAACTGAACTGCTTTGCCTTAGTTTTTAAGAACTGCTGACAATATTTCTCCTAATTTCCAAATAAAAATATGTTTTTTAAGGCATAATTTCAAAGGAACTGACAATACATCAAAATGAGAAATAGTACAGTGTTTACAGAACTTTTTTAAAGAAAACAAATCTCTTTTCACTCTTAAGCAAAATGACAATATTACCTTTGATGTACTTCTAGTAGTGTTTTGCCATCCAACAGGTCACTTTGCAGGAGGACAGTGTTGATTACAGAAGTGTTTTTATACCTCATTAAATACCTCATTAAATAAGATTTGATTGCAAACAAACAAGAAAGCAGTAAAAACTAGCAAGATTTCCTTTTTCTAAAAAGTAGTCAATATTCTGTGAGCTGTTAGAAGAACACAGGTTTGGATGCAGGTTTCTGCTCAGTTCCTCCAGTCATTGGATGAATGAATAAAATTCCATAATTAACACCTAATTTAATCTACAGAGGTAAAAAGAGCTAAACCAGGTATTTGATGGGCTTCCATGAGGAAAACACTTTGCCACACATAAAACCACCATTTACTGTATTAATGTTGTTTGTATTGTTGTTTGTGTTTTAACACTAAAATAACACCACTGCCCAGCAGTAAACAGCATCATCATCTCAGGGGCCAAAGACTTTTGCACAATACTGTATTTTTTTTTAATGGTAAGATTACCCAGAAGGGGGAAATAATTCTGGAGCTCCATGCAGTTCCCCTGGTTTGAGATTAATCTAGATTTTAAAAAATTAATCTATGTTTTGACTGAATTGACAACCAAAAAAGACACCTGATATTAACATCATTCTGATACAGCAAAAGAGCTATTAGGACTAATAGTTCAGATATTAAGATACACTACTATTATGTAAAATATAAAATATTGACCCACCAAACCTGTTCTTCCCAAACTCAACAGAACCAAATACTGATGCTGTTCAGCCAGGTTGTTGCACGTTGTATGCATTCAAACACATTTCAGCCCCTCCATTCCTCTATGCTCTCTTCTAGCTGAATGCGGAGAGAGTGGCGTCTGAGCTCCTGCTGTCTGTGAGCTTGGTGTCAGTGGTGCTGTTCCTGGCTCTGCTGTCCGGAGTCACGGTTCTTGTGGTGGCCCTGAACCGGCGGGCCACCCACGGCACGTACAGCCCAAGTCGACAGGAGAAGGAGGGATCCCGCGTGGAGATGTGGAATATTGTTCAGCCACCTCCAACAGAGAGACTCATCTGAGCTGGAAGCCATTTTAAAACTGTACGCCGTCTGGGTTGTCATGTGTATGTGATCAAACTGCCAAATGAAAAAAATCACTATTTAAGCTGGATTGGTTTTGCCTGGGAGTCTCTTAGATTGAATCAGTAATTGATTTGAATGACTGATTTAGATATATAAAACGTATAAAATATTGTGTTAAGTTCCCTAATCACTCAGATTTAGGGGCTCTCAGCCAGAACCCTCTGTGGGTTACACACATGAAAGCATAGCAAGTACATATGATGAAGCCACAGACACACTACCAACATTAGATCATTTATTTTGCTGCCTGTTAGTCGTGGCTGTTAAACAGCATAGTGGATTACTCCACTCCACTGCACACAGGTTACGTGTTCATTTCCACACTGCTGTACCTGTAAAAGTCTAAGAATGAGATTCCGATCATAATTATGTATAATGTAATGTTACTTTGGATAAGACTAGCTTCTAAATACATAAATGCATAGTGTGCATCTACTGATTCAAACATGGATCTGCAAATAATCATCCCTTATACCGTGTTTGTGCAAGTTTCATTTAATTACAAGTACAATCAGATTCTCAAAGGGAAAAAAAACCAAGCGTACAAGGAGTTCTTTTACATCCTTCTTTTATATGATTCACCTCAAATGTATGACTTAAATACACCGCTAAACAATTCCATACCAGTTTCATGAAAGAACAAGTAGCTCATTAAGTTGTTCTCATTATTATTTCAGCATTTGGCTCCACATTAAATTACCAGAACAGGATGCACAACTGTGTCTATTAGCAGGTTGTTTTTATCTATTTGAAGAAAATATATATTACTGGCAGAGTGCAAAGTTAAGCAAATTACAGAAGGCCATTCACTCTGGAATTTCCACTGGGTGAGACTTGTAAAAAGCAGTGCAGATTCATACTGGATTAACATCACATCTCTTTAATTATAGTGCCTCTTCAGGACAAAGTATTCCAGCTAGAATAGATTTGAACAGCCTAAAGATTTGTTGTGAACACCTGTCCCAATGTCAGCTGTAGGGATAGATTGTAGAGTTAGATCTTGATAGAAGAGGGAGCTTGTGGAGAAAATGTTTACATTGAATTTAAAAGTGTCAAAACCTTTGCTTACGTTTAGTCTAGACAAGCTCAGTTTGTCCCTGTAATGCTGTATATGGTTTTGTTTTAAGGGACTTGTATTAGTTTATGGCTCTATTTCTGTATATAACTCTTGTATTGACTTTTTACATGGACTATTTATGTTCTTACATAAAACATCTGCACAACAGGACAAATGAAAACAAAACAATAAAAGTTGCATAAACATATAATTTATTCTCAGCTCACAGTGCATACAGTTGTACCAGTAGTACCTGAAAGAACATCAGATTGACCTATACTGTCCTTGAACACCATCACTGCTGTATAGAGGGCATGCAACTGCACTGGGACAGAGATCACAAATGAAATGCATACACACCCATCTTTACAGTACCTGACAGATCACAGCAGAGTCCTTTGTGACATCTTTGCGTGTGCGTGTCATTACTGGGCAGCGATTGTCACTAGTACAGAAACATTTGAATACATGTGAATAGGGACTGTACCAGTATGCTGTGGATGATTAATCATTGTTTAAAGCTATAATAGGTACGATTTTAAGAATTCTTTTGTGATTATTTATTGCACTCAGACTCAACAGCTCTCAAAGCAGCTTCAAGCCACTCAGAACTCAGTTAAAGTATATGGGACTTTGCATGTAGGCACTGAAGCAGAAGGCCATCTTGGGTTCACCACGACAGATAAATCTGCCCAAACTATGATACATGCTGAAAAGACAACGAGAATGCATTTGGATCTGGATATTCCAATTCATATCTTTCTAAGACTGTATGAAGTGAGGGTTGAATATAGAGAAGTGGGTTTTTTTTCCTAGTGAGGACTTGAGTCAATTATCCCCCTCACAGCTCAAAATCGTACAAAGGTTTACATAGTATATCTCTGAGAAGTAGAATTTTGACCAGGTTTGGACGCAGTAAAACACATTCTATAAAGCAACAGTAGTTCCACAACAATACACAATGTCAAATAACAGCACAGTAAAAAGAACAAAGCAATTAAGCAAAAAAAAAAAACTCAAATTCATAAAAGATCATGCTTGAATATACTCGAAACAAACTAAATCTGACACGTTTATTTGTTCTTTGCAACTTCGATCATGCACCTTTTTTGTATGCATCTGAGGTGTGGTGAAAGTAAGCACAGTAGTTCAAACTGTTCCACTTAACGAGGACTGCTCAACAAGAGGAATTATCTGTAAACAGGAGACAAAGACATTTAACAGAAGCTGTTTAGTAGCGCTCGACTTTGCAGAACAGTGTTCACCACAGATCAAGCATTTCAAAAGTTGTTTTCTTGTAAAATAGTTTTTTTGCTGAGTACCTGTTGCCCAGTAGTGTATTTAGAACGCAAACGTAATACTCAGGAGAACGTGATGCCGATTTCAACATTAAAAACTCTCAGCCTGGAAAAAAAAAGGCAGCCGGATTTCTGTACCTAGAAAGCTTTCACAAATCACTTGGAATGCAGTGAACTGAAAGAATCAAGATATCAAGAGAATTATATATTTAAAAAAACTAAACTCCTTGAAGAAAGTTTATCAAACACCAGAGTAAGAATGCTGCTCTGGGGTCAGCTTGTGCCTTTAATATTATAACAGAATGACATTAAGTGAGGTCAGATCAGTGTCCTTAATCTGAGGTGCTTGATAAATATGGGTCCAAAGTGCTGGCAGCATTGGTAAAATGAGAAAATGAAATAAATAAACATAAAACAACTACGTGAACACGTGTTGTTCTAACAAATTGCAGTCAAATGCTGGTTTGGTGCAGGTTTTAAATGCATAACACTGACAAGAAAGCTAGACAGGCAGTCTCAGCTACTACACCGAGCTTTTCTGCGCTCGTTTGATCTGAATGGGCCACTAAAATCACATACTGAAACATTTAACTTTAAAAAAGTTGTTTTTAACCTCCATTTAAATATGCAATACAATAAACAGGGTGGCATCCAGCCATATATATACTTCTTAAGTTTAGTCCAGATACTGATCAAGGGGATTCTACATAATACAGACACTTTGTGCACCGTGCATGAAAACAAAGACTGCACAATCAGGCATAGCGTGAAAGAGGGGGGAAAAATCAGACACACCTAGAGACAACTAGGGAATCCTCTCAGAACCATCCTTGAGTACGATTCACTTACTCATTTAAGGCACACCCTAACATTCAGTCTAAAGGTACGAGCTGATGTTGCTGCTCCTGTGATGTGAATGGAATTGGGATAATGAAACCCAGTGCAAGTCGTTCTATTGTGAAAAGAAAGCATAAAATGCGACTTAACTATTATCTAGACAGCAAAAGTTTAAATAAACAGCAAAGGCAAACCAAAATTTGTACCAAATAACAGCATAACTATCTCAATCTAAACGTTGCATACTGTTGAGAAATACCAGCACGATTAATAATGAATGAAAGACTGAAATGAAACTGAATGAAACTAATTGCTGGCACACTCATTATTAGCAGATACTCTTTTAATTTATGAACATTCAGCTTTCTCAGTACCAGTACCTCTGAACCGTAGTAGGTTTTTTTCTAAACTCTTCTCCAGCAGCACTACAGAGTACAATTGATCATCATTTGACTGATGTTTTTGGCCGTCTGCATCACATCCATCTTTATAAGTGGCTTATTACAGTTTTATTGCAAGGGGCACATATATCTTAAACTTCATCATTTACTAGAACTCAAAAACTGAATTTGCATAGTTCACTCTGGTTCTATTTGAGGACCTTCCTATATTCACAACGGCCTCAGACTTCAGAAACAAAAAAAAGAACCTCATGGTTTCAAATCACTGAGAACAGCCTAAATAAAACTAAAATACAGATTTGAGGCAATGTTCTTAAAAGGGTTACCACAAAGCAGCGCACAGAAGGGAGTGAAGTTGGCTGTTAAAGTGTCTGACAGAATGGCATGTGGTGTAAATCACTAAGCACATGAGCCTAAATACTTAATCTGCCCAAATTAAACAGGTGCCCGGCAAAGCTAACACTTCTCCTCATTTGTTTCTGTATGGCTTTGGAGTAAATAGCCAAAAGTGACTGGACTGAAAATTAAAAGTTCAATTCTCTCCAAAGGTGTCTACTTTGAAATAAAATACATTTCCCTGAAAGCCTAATGTGTCGCTCAATATTTAAACTACTGTTAAGAATCTATTGCTCACTTCTGGCTGGTATCTGGACCTTGCAATAACCATTTGCCTGCTCTAATATAGCACAGCAGGGCTCATGCTCCTCAAGGGGCTGTGTACTGGCCACCACTGTATATGTTAAGGCTACGAGACTTAAACATACTTTAGAGAGTAAACTGGAACAATTCAGTGTTAACGATCTATAGGTTGACCTATAGGTTTGCTTTGTCTAGGGTCAGAATGTGTACTGACAAATCTACTGTACGGCAAGGCCAGAGTCAGCTTATAAATTCTACCTACAGCAACCTGAGAATAGTCTTGGAAAAGAAACATGTCTCTAAAAATAAACGTTTCTCTACATGAAATGCAACTAAACGCCATGGAGGAATTACTCTACACGGGTAGCATTCACCTGTAGAGTCTAATGATTCCAGAGTCAGGGTCTGATAACACTGCGTAGAGCCAGAAGCAAATCAGAACTCGGTTTAAGGCATCTTGTTAGGCTAACTTTCTCTTTAAGTTTTTTTTTTTTTTATGTGAATCAGCACAGAACTCTGTTCTCAAACATTAATTTAGAGTTACAGTGATTAGATAGAAGTGCAAAGTAATCAACTGGGATGTATCGACAATATTTAGAACAATAACATAAGAGATGAAATGTGGAACTTTATCCCTTTTCAGTAATTACAGTACTTTGCACTGTTCGTTCTTTTCTCACCTGTTTTTACATGTTGTTCATACTATTGAAGCAAACACAAGACATATGAAGACCTGTTATTCACAAGAACTTCGAACCATGAATCACGAGCTAAAGGAAATCAAAGTAAAATCTCCAATACCTCAAACGCAAAAGAATAAGACTGAAGCATATTTAATAAATGAAGCATGGAAGGACACGACCACGCTTGCATTCTCAGCTTTTGTCCGGACCGGCGCTGTTCTGGACATTCGTGAGCTGCAGGCTGGAGTTGAGGGCCACCTTGAGGAGACACATGGACTCTATCTCTTCAAGCAAACCTTTTTCCTGCGACTCCTTTTCCTCTGTTTGTTCTCCATGTTCCTCTTGCTCTTTCTCCCAGGGCACAAACACTGAGGTCTGCCTGCTGCCCTGCCCTGCTGCTCTACCTTGCTGGGAACGCTGCTGGTAGTGTCTTTGTGTCTGTTTGGACAGGACCTTCCTCTGGAGGGCACAGGAGGGCACTGCCTGCTGGTCATCTGGACAGATCTGAGAGGCTGAGGGAGTATTCAGGTCAGCAGGAGCATCATCACCAGGGGAATTGCTTATTTCAGCCTGAAAAGGTGCCTCTGGGAGAGAATTTCTGGTTGAAGGGTGTGAGATGCCCGTGTCAGTGACATCCTTGGGGACTTTGGGGAAAGGAGCTGGTAAGGACCTGGTACTGCACTGGCGCCGTGGTGAAGGGGGAAGATGCCTGCCATGGATGGCACTGTCGTCCTGCCCGGTGATCCAGCCACTCTGATCTCCACTGCCCAATCCACCTACTGAGCCAACCTGAGCAGGATGGCTTCCACTTGGAGATCTTGCCCTGCTCTGAAACACATGAGCACATGTGCTAATAGGGATGTAAAATGCATCAATTAAAAGGTGTCTATTCATATCTGGAATACTATAATTGATTAGATCATTTAATAGCATATGAACTTATTATTATTTTTTTTACCAAAACCAAACATCTCATTTCAAGAGTAAAATTTAAATATCACAAAAATATATATGAAAAAATCACCACAGTTATATAATTTAAGTGAACTGGAGAAAAATCAGTAAACTGAATTGTTTCAAATTATATGCGCTGTTAATTTTTTGAGTAAAAATAAGTACAAATCTACAAATAAAGCATCAGCACATTTTAATGCATTATTATTAAAATGAAATTGTACATTTCCAAATTCTCTGTCTGTTAAACAAATAAATTGAACTTTAATAGCGCTACAAAAGGAAATGCTAGTTTTACATTTGCACCCTGTTGAAGATTGGTTTTCATTTTTCATTCAAGTAAATCACAAGTGTTCGAACTATTGCATACGACTGCACTTTTTTCCCTGAGGTGACTATGGTTTAGAGAACAGACACATACAAACAAAAGCAGCAGTCTCTAAAAACACAGAAATTAAGTAAAAAAGCACACAAAGTCTTCACCCTCACCGTGGTCTCGCAATCAATATCTTCAAAAGACCTGAAGAAGTCAAGGCTCTTGGCAGCAGAAAGTTTGCCTTGTTCTATACTGGTGGTGCTTAAGGAGTCTAGGATTTCCTCCAGAAGATTCATCTGCCCTGTCTGTCCTGTCTCAGGTTCCAACTCGTATGAGTCATCACTGTCCTCAGTGTAGGGCGGCACCTCCCCACTGTCTTCAGAGGAGATCCTACCACCGAACAAACAAGCGTTAATTTCTTTAGCTGTAAAAAACAGTGTCAAACAAGCATTTTAGATGGCAAGATTGCTTCATGATCAAAATAAGCATAAAAGCTGTCCAGTGGTTAAAAATATAAGGCTCTCTCATATTGGAAAGTCTTACTCTCTGGCTTAGGTTATTTTGCTAACAATTACACACCTTTAAGATCCATGATTTGTTCAGTATTGTACAGATTAATGTGTGTGTAATCATGAACACCAGATGGCAGTATTGCTTGGACTTTGGCAACCTATGTATTGCTGAGCCCTCCATATTCACAAACACTATATTTTTATTTCTTGCAAATTTTAAATCTAATTTTATATGGTTTTATTTTGTTGTTTTTATTATCTATTTTTATATCCTGTTGCACTTTGGTCAACGTCAGTTGTTTGAAAAGTGCGTTATAAATAAAGTTGCCTTGCCTTGCCTTGCCTTGCCTATGTGTGTGTATATATATATATAATTTTTTTAAATTCAAGCTCTTACTTGCTGGCCGTGTCCAGTTCGTCTTCCCCATCAATTACATAGTCTGGAAAAGGCATGTGTAACTTTTGAACCTGATACTGAAAGAGAGAAGGGGAAAAATTCATTCAAAATGAATAAACATTCAAGTATTGTGTGGCTTTTACAAAGCGAAGACATTAGTTTCTGGACCTGATGCGGGCCAGTCAGACTACTAATCCCTGGGCTTTATAACACACCTGTGTAACACTTTTAATTGGCAAATTAAAGTAGTGAAGCATTATAGGGCATGGTCCCATGCTGTGGCTTCACGTCTCCAAGCCTGTCATTAAACAGGACTGCTGCGACACACACACTCACATGCGTGTATATAAATATGAAAGTCGGCCAGTCACTAAGGCAGCCCATAAACTGGCGTTTGCCACATTATCAAAGCCAGCCACTAAACTGGAGGCGATTTACAGTGTACATGGCTGGAGAAAGGAAGTATGCTCTTTAAGGGCTTTGACAGACAGCGGCCATCCACCAATTCATCTCACTTAAAGGGCAAGGGCAGCTGCTTTAGTCCAGACTAGCAGGGGTCAAGTGGACCCGTTGTCTCGCCTATATGCACCTTCTGAAAGGGTTAAGCGGCACTCGCTCCATAAAAATAGCTAAGAAACGTGTGTGCCGGCCACTTAAGGCCCTATGCCATTGGAATAAACAGGAACACATGTTGGGCACTGATTGCCCCACTCGCTGGTAGCTGCAAGCTATAATGAAAGCGATTACAGGAGAGTTTAGGACTCGAATTCCCCAAAAGGCTTTAATGGATTCCTGTGTCAGGGCTGTAAATCTGGCCAGTGTGCCGCTCCGGTCTGAGAGAAGGGACTCAATGCACCTGCGGAAACACACATTTATTTGCACAGTGTGTGTGTGTGTGTGTGTGTGTGTGTGTGGAAGACGGAGATGGAATTGCATTGTTTTTATAGGTTTGATGCGTCTGATGACCAGAGTCCTGGTCTGGTTATAGACATGGAAATTTTCATGCAGAAATAGTTTATTACCATGATTCTGTGTGGCTTTCTTTCAATGTAGACCTGCACTATAACTAAACTGGGTCTAGGTTGCACAATATAGACAAAATACTGCTACGCTGACTTTACTGATATACACCTTGCGATGTATTAAAAATGAACAGGGGCACCAGTAATAATGACTGTTTGCAGTCGCGTAGCCCAGGCTGTTGGCAGCAGGGCGTGGTGTGCAATGGCCTCCCCCACTTGTTCTGTGAGCAGAGGTGTTTATTAAAACAAGGTGAGTACAGTGGAAGCTTTCCCTTTTTTCCATCCTCAAAACAGAAACACCAGGCCCACAGTTCAGGCACACGCGCGCGCACACACACAAACACAGAGCACCTTCACTGCACATGGCAATGATCAGTACATACACACTACGCACAACCATTTCCCATCAGCCTCACAAATGTTCCACATTAATTAGTTCAAATGAATCTGCACCTTTAACAAGATCACTGTCAGTTTATGTGCATGGAGTGTAAAGGCTAATTGTTTTACAGCTTCAGCATAGGTATGGCCAAGCTTTCTTAGAAACAAAAGGCAAAGATAAATAAGAAAGGAGGGTTAGTTTATGTGTATTGTCACAATTCAGAAAGAGAAACATGCTATATGGCACACAAATATAACAGAAACCTGTCATTAAACTTCATGCTGCATTATTCCACCAACTTGAGCAAAAATGCGGAAAAATAAAGCTTACAACCTGATTACTTTCTCATTTAGTCTTTCATACTTTCCATGGTTATATTCTGAGTGCTGAAAGATGCCAAGAAAAGGAATAGCATATGAAATAAAATAATAAAAAAGTGCCTTAAGCCATTGGACTGAGCCTGGCCAAAACCAGTCGTTTGGAAGCAAAGTAACATGCACTAAATCAGAAAGGACATACTGAGCAGCAACAGGTCAATGGCTGCATTTTAAAGTGCTCAATCAAGTCCTACTGGGGGGAAAAAGTCATGAGTCTGAGTTGATGCAGCTATATGAACCAAGTTTCTACTCTATTCTAAGACTCTACAACTGAAAATTCTGATGCTTTAGACATAACTAGAACTTTGGTGATATAATCTAAGCCATCTAGGCATTGTGTTCTGGTGTACACTGCCGTTGAGATTATAAGGACCAGCTGGCAAGGCATGTCATTTTGGCATTGCATGTCACACTCTCAAAATTCTTTTCATGGAGCATGTATGCATTTCCACATAGTCCAAGTTGTCTAAAACAGTTACAGGACTTGCCATTGCAGTCAATGATATTGCCAGTTTAATAGCGAGACGTGCATTATGCGTTTCACATGCTATTTCAGTCCGGCCACTGATCTCATCCGCTTGGCACCATACCGAAAGGAAGAAGACATTGCCTGGAAAACGCAAAACAAAACCCCAGCGCCTCAGAGGCCGAACCGCAGCCAGCGTCGTCTCAGGCAGAGCCCGTCGTCCTGCCCGCTCCAACTGGCTCTGGCTGAAAGACGCTTTCAAGAATATCAGAGGGAGGCGCTTGGGCGCATCTCGCTTTCAAAAGCCAAGTCTCAACTGAGCATAAATGTGTGTGCACTGTTTAGACGCAACCAGTAGATGGCACTTTGGTTACAGCAGAGGTGCTCTGGCGTGTCCTAAAGTAGAAGGCTGGGCTGCATGTAGTCCAAAACCTGCTGCCCACTGTGGATCCCCTAGACTGGGGAAAAAAAAAAAAAAACAGCAGTGCGTTCAGTCTCATCACAGCCATGCAGATGTGCGGCTTTCTCCTCCATTTGTTGCAAAAGCTGCCCACCAGCCAATAGTGCCTTCTCTATTTGTATGTCAATGTTTTTTGACACCCAACAAATCCATCTCAACACTGGCAGTGCTCCAGACTCACAGTGTGTCACAGTGGGCAAGTGCACACGGGCACAAGGGTAGACACTAACATACACACTAACTGCCAAGTGTAAACACACTCATATGCATATATATATATATATACAGTGAGGTCTCAAAGTCGGAGACAACACTGCAGAATCTAGGCTTCATTATAATTAAATTTAGATTTTTTTAAAGATGTAAAACTTCAAGGTCTTTGTGCAAAAAGGTCATTTTTAAAAAATATTATCCCTTCAGATAACTCAGGTGGATTTGATCAGATGGTACTGTGGAGTCACTGCCAGCTTGAGTGTAAACGGTCACTACAATCAAAAGTGGCACAAACCTAATATCAATAAATTCTAAATTCATGTGCAGTTGTATGCTAAAGTTTGCATACCCCTGGACAAGAGTGAAAATGGGTACACATCCTCTACACGGAACGCACTTAAAATGTGGCATTTTTCTGCTAATTGTGATTAAAAAAATTTTTTTATTTAATATAGTGGGGAAAAAAACAAACCATTTTTGTATATTTACCCAATATGTTAAATTCAACAAATAAATTGATACAGTGAATAAATGTCCTCTGTAGATGATGTCTACTTAGGTTCACGTTCACATGCGCGCGCACTCTCATCACAAGCATCAGTCAGTATGATTTAACTGTAGGTGGCTGATGCAGATCAACTTCTCCTAAATCTAAATATTTGGCGAATACAAAATCTCGCAGCATGCACACAGAAAAGGATGCCATCGCTATTAGTTTTTCCACTGTGACACTTACATGATGGACTTGAGATTTCAAACGCTTAAAAGGATTTAAAGTCTGGAAGGAGAAACATGAAAAAAAGTTAAGCATTTCATTTCAGTTTTAGTGTGGACCAGGCCACGTCGTACAATATTCTCATGTGAGTCATTCTAAGGTAAGGACAGTATCATGTGCAATATTACACGGCAAGAGCACTGCTGTAATATGGTCAGCGAATAAAGCGGTATGGAAATGAAGGTGGAGCTGCAGCAGAGATGTCTATGAATTATACACTACCTGAACAGGGCTTTCTGGGCTTTCTTTAATATGCAGAGCTGCTCAACTGGTCTGGCTGAGGGGGATCCATCTGCCTGTCTCATCCAGTGACTCTGTGTGTGTGTGTGTGTGTGTGTGTGTGTGTGTGTGTTGTACTTCCCCAGAGGCTGTGCGACACTCAGAGGAGCTGGCCACACTCATAATAAAACACACACACTCACTCAAGTCACACACATACAACCATAGCTTCATTCAGTTTGAATGGACAGTAAGAGCAGAAATATGCAGATGTGCAGGAATCAGTTGCATTTTGCCCCAGGCCATGCCACTGACACCCAGGATGCCTTTCACCAGCACATGGGCCTGCCCCGAAACTTCCTCTGACACACCTCCCTCAGCACTACACTTGTAGCCACCACATCTAGAGCTGTGATGAATGAAAAAAAAAACATTTTGTTGCCATCATAAAACCGTGTAACTGTATTTTCGTTCTTGACGTTTTTTTAATTGCTTAAAAATGGCAGATGTGAATGGACCAAAATCAATTTGTTAGAAAAGAAGCCAAGGTTTTTTTTTGATGATACATGCTCTTGAGCTTTTGACAGTCACACATGACCCTAAAATCATGGTCACCAAAACCACAGGGACAATCCACCTCTTTTCAAAACAAAGGGGAGGTGTCACACTACCTTGATACTGCTACCTTGATAATATCTAACATACTAGACAGAACGTTTATTATTTGAGCTGAATATCCATAGGGCCAAATCAAACTAGATGTTATTAGTATGATATACACTATATGTTGTGAAAGTCAGGTTTGGTCCATTTATGCATGCTTAGATTTCGTCTTCTTTTTTGTTTTTAAATAACTTCAGCCCAGTCACTTTTTGAGATGTTGCACCCAGGCATAAACTGACCATTCAAATGACTACAGTTCTTTTCAGATAACTACAGCGATATGCTGTCTTTATCTTTACAATCTAAAATGACTAGGAAATCCAGAGCAGCAAAGACAGAAGAAACTTGCATCATATCACAAAAATAACAAGAGCACTTCTTTGGTGATGAGCAAAAGAGCCTGTTGTGTTGGAAGATGTGTTAGCCAAGCGTAGTGCCATTCTTCTGTCTGTCCTCGTTTGGTCTTTTCTTTGAAGATAACGATGACTGGACTGCACTGCTGATTGATTTAGCCATTGATTGTGCAGGGGGTCTTTGTGTCAGCCTTGTCCACCATACACAAAACACACTCACTGTGTAGGACATGGCATCCTGAGTGTGTATATGTATCTGTATGTGTATGTGTGTATGTGTATGTTCCCCTGGGGCCCGTTACTGTGCAGCAGAACAGGGAGGGGGTCCCGGCCTCACTCTGAAAGGCCCTAATTGGAAGACCTCTGTCTCTACACCTTTTTGTATTGCTTATTTAATGCCCCCCCCCACCAAACTCGCACCCCTCACCACCACCACCACTCCATTCTAGACAACAGCGACACACCGAATAGCCACACTAATTAAAAGAGTGGAGAAGAGTCAGTGATGGCGGCAGAGGCCAGGCAGAGGCGAGATCAGGCCGGGTTGGCCCAATGCCCTTCTCCAGCACCAGCGTAGGTGGGAGTGTGGATGAACACAAGTGCAAGACATTTAACACCATGCTGCCGATGTGATTTTTTTCAGTAGCACAAAGCATTTCATTGGTTCTAAGGGAGATATTTTAGTTCCTTCCTAAAAGTGTGTGGCTGTAAAATACACACCAAATATTATTACTGCAAATTCAGTTCAAACGATAATGCAAATGCTGTTAAAAATAAATGAAAGCCAATAGTCATCGATTAGTATTATTCAAATGATACAGTTATATGTGGTACATTCATTGAAAGCAACATTAGCATGCGTGGATGCACTATTGCTTAAAGTTGTTACACTATTCCATTATGATACAGCATACTACATATTTTAAAAAATGCAATCATTATGATATGGTTTGACCACAAGTGCAATTACATAACACACACACGCACACACATTTTCTTTGAGTCAACCAGTAGCTTCAGAAGACCAGTGAACAAATATATATAAGTGAGTGAGTGAAAGCAGAGTTAGTGAGTTTTCCCTGGTTAATTTTTTCTGTTCAGCCTGATGTTTGAGTGTTACGGTATGACAGCTTGGTTTCCTTACATAACCACTTTCCGTACTGGACCTCCAACCACTTAGCAAGCACCAAAACACATTCTGTCATTTATAACACTGTCCACATACTAAGACCTACCAGAAGAATAGTGTATGTATTTTATTACTATACTTTTTATTTATGTGTGTCATGTCTATGGACCCAATGAATGGCGGCGCTTGGAGCATTCATTGCCCACCCACCCCCCCTTTCTCCACTGCACCCGATAATGACCAAAACTGATACATTGTGCAGCCCTAGTCCAGGGATACATGAGGTCTGTGATGTTCATTAACAGCTGGTATGTGTCTCTATATGCTTCAGTGAGAAGCATGAATACTTGCAAAAATCTTTGCATGAAAAAGCGGTAGAAACAAGGCATTTTTAATGATGCCACAGGAAAATTGATTCAGAAAATGCTGACTTGCAGATGCTGTTTTCCTTTTCATGGTGCTGAAGATATGGCCTCTGCTTGGGCAGGGGGAAAAAAGACTTTGGGAAATTAGTTGCAAATGCAGTGAAAACATTCTGGGAAAACAAAGTGAACAGAATGATGGAGTTCACACGCCTCAGTCTTGCTAGTAAAGTAGAATTTTAGGCAACTAAATCAAGTCACAGATACTGAGGGTTTTTTCACTGACCCAGATTACAATTAGTGTATATGGGAATTCTTCTGAGAAAGTACTCTTGGTAATATAAGATTTCAAAAGTGCAGAAAAGAGTGTGTGCATGTGTGTGTGTATTTAGGGACATATTTCCTATAGCCACTGCTAAATCAGTGTTAGGCTCAGCAGTGTCACTCGGGGGTGGGGTGGGGGGTGTGTGTGTGGTGGAAGGAAGAGGAGAGGAAGGATGAAGGAGTGGATCGATGCAGCTAGCACAAGCGCTGGGGTCCCAAAGGCTCCCTGCCACACTGCATGAGTGAGAGTCGTTTTTGTGTGTGTGTGTGTGTGTGTGTGTGTGTGTGTGTGTGTGTGTCTCTTTGTGAGGGAATAGAGGTGGAAATGGCAGCTGACTGATTCCTAAAAAATCAACTCATACCTAATACCAATGCCATCACACAGACACACACAGAGAGGCATAGTGGGCAGAAACACACACACAAACACACTGAACATTAAATAAGATAAAATACATTGAAAAAGTAGCTTACAGTGAAACCAATCTAACAGCTACCGATTAGCAAAGGGTCACTTGAATAATACTCATTTGTAGACCATTGTTTTCATTTATCGTTAGCAGCACTAGCTTTTTAACTGGTCTGCTTTTTTACTGGTTGCACCGATTTCACCTATATGTGGGGGGAAAAAAAGCTTAACATACATTGATCAAAAACAGCATTTTGGTATGTTAAAAAAAAACCTAAAGCGCTAAAATGCCCACAGGGCTACAGCTGGTTATATAAATGTATTAAATCAAATACAAAATATAGTTCATATAATTTCTATTCTCTCTCTTAGAATACTGAACAGAATGTGTTCCCTATTAACACATTTGATTACATCAATTTTAAAAAATGCAATAAACAAGTCTCAGTAAATAAATCAATCAAAACCATCAACCCTAAGAAAATATTGGCAGTGTAAAATATCATGAGCACAGAGCCGGTGGGCTATCCTGTGGCCTATTTGAGTGTGAAATGGAGGCAGGAAAAAGAGTGGTTGGAATCCAGGCCACCTCCTGTGTCTGTAGGGGGGGCACGCAGCCTCCCTGCCTGGGCTTGGCAACACATCACTGAGCCTTACACACACCACACACCACACACCCACTCCACACAGCCGCCGCAGCCACAGCTGTCAATCAAGCAGCCTCACACTGCCTCAGACTTACTGGTGTGCAAATGGGCGATTGCTTTCAAGAGCCGGACTGTCCGAGAAAGTATTGGCTGTGAGCGCGTGTGTGCTGAGCTGCATGCATACAAACTCACCCTTCGCTTCTGAAGCCTCCTGGGTGAGAGGCTTTTAGTGCTGGTGGGAGAACCTGCACAGTATGGACCATCCTCCTCTTCAGTGTCCTACAGAGAGAGAGAGAGAGAGAGAGAGAGAGAGAGAGAGAGAGAGAGAGAGACAGAGACAGAGACATAAGCATAGCTTTATTATAATAAATAAACTATAACACTATTATTAGATGAACACCTTTATACGTGTATATATAAATCATTGTAAAAATGATTATAAAGGCATCAGACGTCCAGTCATACATCAATAACAAATCATATTTGCATCCAAATGAAGCAATGTCTAATTGTTGTCGCAAAATCAAAGATTTGACCTTAAGTGGTTAGTTTATTGTCCAATCAACTGCATTATGACTGGCATCTTTGGTTAAAAAACAAAACAAAAACTATAGGCCACTCATAGATAAATCATACTACATATTAAGAGTGAAATCCTTTTGAAGAATCTGTGGATTGAGCTGAAAAGGAGAGACCAAAAGAGAAGACCAATGACGGCGGAGGATCCGGAGAGATTCTGTAGTGAGGAGTGGGCTCAGATTGCTCACTCTGTATTGTTTCAAACTTGACCACAATCTCATCACACATTATAGGCTATGATGCCAAAGACAGGTTGCATAAACTACAAAATGCAGAGGTGCCAGAGCCTAAATTTACTTTAATTAAGGGTTAAGATTAAGGTTTAAGGTTAGAGTTTCTCTTATTTTCTCTTACGTTTTGCTTATCTTTACTAGGAGAACCAATAAATATGGAGCTGACTGTACACAAGCAATTCTTAATACTTTGAAATATAAAACACATTTGTACTCAAAATGATTGATTCTCTACTGTATAATATTTCTAAAACTTGGTTGTTTTCTGATATACGTTTATCAGAATCACTCTGACAACATTTTGTGAACAGCTCATCACACACGCACACGTGCACACACACCAACTGTCCATCATCAAAACTTTTTTATCTTATAACAGTCTGTTTTGTCTCAGCTAAATCAAAGAAGGCACCGATAGGAAATTTGCATCAGATATAAAAGAATCCTCCATGGACCAGGCTCCACAGGCCTGTGGCCTGACAGTTCATGTCACAATTGCTGTATCAAAGCCATCAGAGTTATGGAAACATACACCTCGTTACATTGACTTTGAAAATATCACTCACTCATTGATGAAATATGCAAAAAATATGAAGGGGCATCTCTGAGTCAGGGTATGACATGACAGCCTATCGCCAGAGGCAGACTTGTTAAAAATGTATACTGTCGAACAAAGTGCTAAGCAGGTTTCACAAGCCCGTTTAAAACCCTGAGCTCAAACCCTGTCGTCGGCACTATGTTAAGAAGAACAGGTGTGTATGTGTGGAATCAGAGAACTTGAGTGACTCACCTTCTGTCTAATCCTGTCCTTCACACCTTGTAGGCCTTTTTTGGCATGAACCTTGGCCTTTCAAGGAATGAACGAAATCAGTAACAGACAGGAGAGAGAAAAATGACAATATCAGTTACATTGTTCTACAAAATGCCTATTTATTTGTCTTCTGCGAGAAACTTCAGGCAGGCAAAATTATAACTTCAAAGATGAATTTTCATAACACAGCCAAAAATACGTACCATCTTGTAAGCTGATTTCACCGCTGGACTTGCCTTATTCACGCCTCTCTGTGGATGGGGAAAAAACATCAGTGAAAAAGTAAGGAAAACATTAGAAATCATTAGTTTTGCTGTCTGAATAACATACCAAATGCATTTGGAGAAAATTATAATTTAATGTATATGACATAAATAATCACAGCTAACCACATACTGGCTCGAATCATTAGGCCTTATGTGCCTTAAGCCAAATGTTTAACGACAGCACATCTAATGTATATAAAATTATAATGAATATGCACTTAACACCATTAAAACAAACCATTAAATAGGTTTATTCCTGGGAGAGTGCTTGTACGTGTGTGCACCATTGGTCACATATCATACTGTGCAGCACCAACTGGAAAGTATACACAGGTCTACCACACATTTTTAGCTATTTCATAAAGATGGATTTTTCACTTAAACTAGTTCTTTAAGTGTCCAAAACAAGAAGGTAGGTGCCATTCTGGGGTTTTTTTCTGCATTGGCTATGAGAGGTTACGACACTGACAAGAGTGGACAGACTGATTTTGTAAGTAAATACAGCATAAATTGGGTCTAGGGCTTCATATGTGTTTAACTAGCCTGGTAGTATTAAACCCAGTACAATATTTGACATTCCCATAGATGCACTACAGAAAAATCCTATCATTGTAAAGTGCAGACTAAGTGTTACTGGATGAAAGTAGCAATAGTTTGGCATTACAATTAGCATAAAAAGCATTATATTGAACTTACCAAACCCTACATATTTAATCTTATTGAGCTCTTACAGCAAGAAACACATAGACACTGCTTTCTGAACCTCATAATGTTTGCTATATGAAGCATTTACAAAGCGTTCCTGAATATACTTTTCAGTAAAGCCTTAAGAAATCTCTGCATTTTACGTTATTGCTCAGTTTAGGCTATTTTTAATGTTTCACCTATGAAAAAAGAAAACCAGTAGATTATTAGATTACTAATATAACTGATAGACACAGCTCTAAATTGTTCTTATACGTCCACAACATAATGCATCAATCTTGCTGCACATAGCAAATGCTTTAGTACTACTGACCCCTTCGTAATTTTTTAATATTGATCTTTTAGTAATTATCCAGAAGACTTACAAATCCCGCTTTTTGAAATCCTCCTTTAATGCATCATTGCATCATTTTCTGTCTTCCAAAAAACTGCAGCAGTGAAGTAGGGCTAGACAAACATGCTAAATGACTAGAACTGGCCAAATGGTAGTGTTTTCATCCCAAACACTCGACCAGCAAGATGTAGGTGAAGGATGGGCCCTCTTATGGATTTGTGTCAGTCAGAAGATCTGAACTTTAAAGAAAACCTTTTGAAAAAGACACTCTGGAGAACTAATTCGGCACAGGCTGAGGGGTGGCGGGAAAAAGAGAGGAGCGAGGCATACAGGGGGGCTTTTCTCTCCTTCAATCTATTGAGTAATGGCTGTGTTTCCTGCCAGAATCCATGTGTCATCTCAGATGACTGGCTGTCACATCATATCAACGGCGCCTCAACATCTCAACCGTCCTGCAAGCGTGTGTTCCCTGCCTTCCAATTCCTTCCGCAGCGCTTTTCCGCACTTTGCGCGTGCTTCAAGTGCAACTGGATATATCCTTACTTAACCAGTGAGAGATGATAAATACAATTCAGCAATCAAGCCCAATTATTCAGGGAGAACTGAATATTCATTAGATGAGAGAATTAATTAGAAACTGCTGCTTACCTTCACTGTGTGCATCCACTGTTGATAGGACCTAGAATTACCTGAGAAACAATGGGGCGTGAAAAGACTCATCAGTGCATGCAGGACAGAAAGTGAGCAAATGAACCTAACAAACCTGCCATCCTGCAAATGACGTAAGAATAGCCGTAACTGAGCCTTCTGGCTCATGTGATGAACTAAACAGATTTTCATTTTGGGTCATTTTGACCCAATTTTCCATAGCCGAATTTTCTTAACCCATTTCCAAAGGCACGCCGCTTTTTTTCCTTTTCTTTTTTACCTTCAAATAGAGAAATGCCACTCACTTCCACAGAAGCCCCCCTCTGTGATCTCCTCCTCAAAGACGTCTGTGAAACCTCTTCCTGCATTTAATTTGGCCAGTCTGCCATCAATGAACTGCAACCATAAATCAGAGTATCAGAGGTTATTAAAGGAGAGAGAGAAAGCAAGCTAGAGAGAGAACGGGGAACAGTACCACAACGATTCTATCCAGTCTGTTCTGGACACACAATCACACGCGTGTGTATGCTTTTTGGAGAGTCTAGCCTTACACAAGTGTGTTTCTATAATTCACTTCAGGTGAAGGATTAACAAAGCAGACGGACGTGCAATGCTTTGTGGGAAATTCAATTTCCTCCCTTGTCACAGAAAGGTTATAAAACAGCATCCAGCATCCGTCCCATTAGGCCCAGGCCAGTAACGGGACTTAAACAATAAACATGATGATTGTGAAAATATTCCTGCCATTAATGATGCAAAATAACAGGTCTTTATGAAGCATTACTACAGGAGAAAAAAATGAAATGCAAACAAAGAACAAATTTCTGCTGAATACACTGCATGAGTGTTTGAAAGAACCGAGTGGTTCTGATGGGATCAGTGAAGAACCAATAGACTACATGTTTGTGTAGCACACCACAGTAAAAGGTAAGCCATCTCTGGGGTTCAAGGCTTTACATTGGGCGCTGACGGAGGCCAACTTCATTACAGCAACTTTAATGAGTGACGAGAGCATAGGGCTCAGCCTGTGCTGCCTGACCCCCTAATTAGAGCACATAATCAGACCAAATTAGCACCCAGCCAAATCCCCCACTTATCCCCTTCCTTCAGGATCACATTACACACTGCTCCTCTGTTCTCTTAACTGGCTACTCACTTACAGTTTCTGGACACATGTCTTGAGCACTGGCTTTTTTGTTTTGTTTATTGTGGCATAACATGTGATCAGGGTACATTAATTATGCTGTGTATTTAAATCAACTGAACATTAGAATGTGGAAAAATAAAAGGTCAATTGGCTTCAGACATGAAGCAGGTGTAATGACCTCAGTATGGCAAGGCCGATATGAATATGTTGGTGATACCAATTTCACTGACCTAAAAATGATGACCACCAACACCACTGATATAATAATAATTTAATCTGATATAATATTAACTACTATATGTATGTGTTCAAAACCCCAATAGTACTGGTTAAGATTCAAGACTCAAGCGAGATTTATTGCCAATACCACAATATACACAGCATCCAGGGTATCGAAATTCAATTCTGTTTCACAAACCCCCTCCCCCCCATGGTGCATTCTGTCCAAGAAATAAATATAAATATAAGAATATAAAAACTAGGCACAAAATAATATTTAAACAGTGTATTACTGGCTGGTATGATAGTCAGTTGTCAGCTAAGAATGTTCAGTTGAAAACACAACAAATGGCAGGGAGTTATAACATGTTAAGAATTAGAGAAGAACTATTAAGAACTATTTTTTATAATAAATGTGGTAAAACACATGCAACAGCCAGACTAACAACATCAGAAAGGGTGTTTAGTTGATATTAATACATCTGTGGACAATGAATACAAGCTGAATTTATTGGCCAGATGATATATGCAAGAAGATCCAAATATTCTTGACACTGGCAACGCCAGTATACACATTAATGAGAGACACAAGCTAATCCAGCAAAAAAATGCCCAGCAGCATAACGCAGAGCGGACCTGAGCACTACTCATATAAATTAGAAAAAAGGAATAGCAACGTAAAAAAAAAAAAAAGCTGCAATTAGAAACACAAAAAAATCCTTCATCATCATCCTACACGGGAGCACTAAACAGTTAACGTGATGAGAGCGAAGAAACTATGCCAGTTAACTAAAATAGGGCATACTGGCGCATGTGTGCTTGCTTGTGTGTGTGTGTGTGTGTGTGTGTATTGTGAGAGCATGAGTGCATGAAACTTTCTCGCAGGCAGTGTGAACATGAACTAGCGTCAGAGCAGAAGCAGAGTGGTGTGTGTGTGTGTGTGTGTGTGTTCAAGTGTTATGGGGGGGTGGGGGGGTCAGAGACAGAAAGCAGGTCGATGCTGACAGGCTTCCCCCGCATTCTCTTGGCAGCTATCCTCCGCTCGTTTCTCGGCAGGACTGGCCTCCGAGCGGATGCGGTTCATGGTCAGAACGGGGCACGGCGGCGCTGGCCTTTCTCAGTACGGCTGGCCAACAGATAACGGCCCTCCCCGAGCTACTGCGCATGGCTTTGAACTGCTGGTCACTATCTGGATCTTCGAGAAAAAGTTATGTGGAAGGAGCTCCGAAGACAAAGGCAACGATTAAGTGCATATCAAAATCTTCCAGAGAATAAATTAAGCATTTCTGATTCTGAGGGAAAAATGGGCGAAAAGGGAAGGCAGAGACCCACTATCTTGTTTACAAATAGAAAGAGAAGAAGTGATGGCCACAAAGCTTTAAGAGCACAGTTAGGATCTTAAACTATTAATCATTGGTTTCAGTGTATTTGTCCTTTATTATGTCTAGAATATGTATTTAAATGTGTAGGGAAAATTAGCAGAAGTGAAGCTTACACAATAAATATGACTATATCCTTTCCAATATCCAATATATGCAAAAAATATATAAAGATTATAATAATGGATTTCTATGAAGCATAAGCACAACAAAAGTAAATGGGAAGTAAAGAGAGATGTTTGAATTAATTTCTTTTTAGAAAAAAATCAGAGACCATGAGTAAAATAAGTCTATATTATGGAAAACTGAACATGAAAACAGAGGAGATTGGTATATTATGTGAACTAGTGAAATGTACTATTCAGCCCTCACATATAGTTCCTGTATGAAAACCGGCAAAAAATATGAATCTGGAAACTTTATTGACCCCAGTAAATTGTTTTTGGTCAAGAAAACTCTTATGAAAACCAGTCTATTTAGCCTTCAGTTTACAGCTGTCTATTCAGCCTGAAGTCATAGGAGGCATTTTAAGAGGGATTTTTGAATGAGGAACAATACAAGGCAGCCGATCAGAACAGATGTTATTTACACAATAAGGCACAATAACAAAAACAGCGTGTTTGATTTTAGAAGATAAAGAGAGGTTGAACAACAACATTAATTATATTCAGTTTTTATCAGATAAGTGGACATTCGGCTAGGGTCAGTGGAGAAAAATGTCGAGTAGTTTTTAGAATTATGCTCAAGCAGAAGGCAGACTGTGCCATACCTGCTTGAACAGTTGCAGGTTTACAGCCATCTCAAGGAAATTCCTCATGGTGCTGGAGCGGTGTGCCACAAAACTCTCCTCACAGAAGGTGATTGGCTCTCCCTGGGGAAAGAGTGAAGCTTACTTTAATGAAAATCTACAGGCTGCGATTGGCTAAATCTGAAGCACGCCCGGATTTTGCCATCATCACAATCCCTTGCCATCAATTACACCGTTTCGGTGTGTTCTCAAGTTACATGAACAAAATATGTAAATAGCCACCAAGAGACGTTTAATTTAAAGTCCATATGGGTATGTAAATAAGGAAATTAATGTACATGCATATGCACATTTTCAGCCTTTGTATGATTTATCTAGCGATGAGATACCATGACCTCCATCAGTCACTTCCTTTAAATGAATGTGAGCTATTTCCACCTACCTCTCATGATGTTCAGACCCATTTACACATCCATTAAATGAACATACACAACAGCAAGGATAGTGTCTTAGATCTGTCGGACATAAGTGCCTGCTGCAAGAGATGCTGATGTGCGTTTGCTAATAAAAGATAAGCTTGAAAAGAAACATGCACTGCAAGGATCAGTAACAGAAGCGCGCTAGTTCCACAGCAGAGTTTAATGACCTATATACAGTAAACCAGTAAACCTGCGATTGCCACCGCTTGCATGGGAGCTCATTATCATTTGCCTACACTGTTTCATTTGCAGCTCAGTTAGACTTCAATCCTCTGCAGGGCTGCTGGTGTAAAGGCATATGGACTTCATAAAGTAAACCATATTGATATCATGCCGCATAGTACACATATAAAATGTGTCGGGATGATGGAATTGTTTATCAGAGTGTTTCTCTGTTACATTTCAGATTTAAAGAGGCTATCATAGTTATATATTATTATACAAAATAAACAGTATTACCCATAGCAGAATGCTTATATGATTTTCTACTTATCACTTCTACCAGTACAGTTAGTTTGCACATTTGTGCAAAAGCTATTTGGACATTTCACATATTTGGTTGTAATATGTTAAACTCTTCAAATAAATGGAAATCATGCACTTAAAATACCAGAAAATGCCATCATCACAAGACCACAAGAAGAGTTGAAGTGTTGTAGCTATCAAGATGCTTTGTCTGTTGCGAGGAAAACTCTCACCCAATTCGTCAAAACACAACAATTACACTTACGAATTCTGTGTCACACGATAATGATGTTCACATGAAAGTTAGTTTGTATTAAAATAACAATGGCAGACCTAAGAGGTAAAAGTCCCACAATTTAAATATTACATGAGTGTGCCTTCAACCAACAGGAAGGCCTTTCAAAACCTGAAGCTAAAGCTAAGCCGAGTGTTTCTCGCAGAAGAGAAAGTGATTACAATTCTATAAAGATTTGATGCCGCTGTGCTCAATTGAGACAGTGCTTTGAAGGTTAAGAGTTGTGCAAACCCGCCTTTTTTTTTTTTTTTTTTAACACAAGTGTTTTTTGTGTCTGAGAAAAGTCAGCCTGTGTACACTCCACTGCTGCAACATCAATTATGTATCTTCACGCTGTGGGTCTACACAAACCAATTACTCTCACCCTTTCCAACAAAGACAGCCATATTTGACAAACAGAGAGCATACTTTGTTTTTGCCCGACACTGCGCTTGAGACTGAAAGGCACATTTCAGGAGTTGAGAAGGGCCTGAGAAGAATACCATGCCAGGCCTGAAAGGAGGCTTCAAAGAGACTGTCCTGGCTTTTCAACTTCTGACATTTCACTGATACAGACTGGCCCACCTTAACACACACCCATTTCTCCTTTCCTTTTCTCCCCCCCCCTCCTCCTCTCTTTGCTTATAGATGCCGCTCAGCTTGGCAACCTTTGAGCTGCCGTTCAAGTTCTGGAAGCTGATATGATCCAAAGATCCTTCACCTGTGGTCTTTATGACACATCGTTTAAATGTAGACAAAAGACATATATAATCACCGTTGATAAGAAAGACAAAGGCTTATAATTAACTAATATCTATGATTTTTTTCATAAACTACTATAAAATGATGTCTGTTACTTAATTAAGAGTGTGACTGAATGAAGTATCAGCCTACAAACCAGTCTTTGGAGTATGAAGGATTAACAACAAGAGACAGAAAACCAAATCACAACAATCATATAGTTAAAACTGTATGAACGAGATGCAAAGACACTTTACAATTGTGATGGGGATTGCAATATATTTAAAAATAAATAAGTCAATGGTTGAATGGTGAAATGGTTGTAATCCTTCCTGCCTGCAATACAATGACCAAAATATTATTTGAATCAGTAGAACAGAACTATGGGATAAACATATCTAAAAATATTTGATGGTTACTGCAAAAGACAAATTTTCCAATAAAGATTTATGAAGCACATATTGCTGAAGCACTGAAAGGGGAACAAGCCCCAATAGAAGGAGAAAAGAAATGACTGGGAGAAATCTTACGGGTTTGTATCTCAGAGCATCTCGGTAGGAACCGAACAGAGCGGCCTGCGTTCGCAGGAAGGCCCGAGCCACTCCACTACCAGTAGCAGTCGACTGCTTCTTTAGCTTACTCTTCAGAATGGAAACCTAAGAGAGAGAGGAAGAGAGAGAGAGAGAGAGAGAGAGAGAGAGAGAGAGAGAGAGAGTTAAATTAACACCTCTGAAATTGGTGGGGGAAGAGGCAAAACCATTCAGGGTGTGAAGTGTCACATTTACAGGTCACCTCCAAAAGCAGAGAAAGAGAAAAGAAATAAAGAGAAGCCTCTTCACTCCGCTTGTAGCTTATCTGTTGTGCTGCTGAGAGCACCTGCTGCTCTGTTAATTGAGGCGATGGCAGGGTGTGTGGGGGTGGAGCTGGCTTTTTTTCCCCTTTTTTTCCCTCCCTTTTTTTGGGGTTACTGAAAGCAAAGAGAGTTTGATAGGGCATTATTCTCTTCTTCACCTCCTCCATACATCCTAAAAAGTATCTTGACTTTAATTATTTTTTTCATTGCCACCAGCCCTACTTTCAGCCATCTTTCTAAACATACTGGAAGCATGGCACGGTTCGACTATTTGACCTATTTCAGAGGGCCCATGGAAAGGCCATTCACGAAACAGGATAAGCACAGAATCTGTTCAGTTTTCAAAGATCTTTCAAATGCCGAGCAACGAATCAATGGATTCACCATAAAAAGCCATTAAAGTTTAAGAAGCACTTCTATGAAACCAGCCTAAAACATTTATCCATAAACCAGTGGATTCAGCAGGAATTTTTAGATTTAACAGTCACACTTGCCATAAAAGTTTCAAGCACAAACAGATTCACTATAAAATATTTTGAAAGTATAGCAATGAATTTACAGTGCACATTTATGAATTTTATCACAAACATTTTGATAAATCAAAGGATTGCAAATAATATTTAAACTTTTAACAGTAAACCAATAAAGAATCAGTAATTTTATCAGATTCTCTATAAACATTTTTGCAGTGAACTAATGAAAACATTTTAGCTGTCAACTGGGTGTAGCACCAACACACAAATCCAGGGACTGAGCTTTAAAATCAGTGACTGGACATGTAAGGTAAAATGTACTAATTCTGAGAAGATTGCAATGCTCACCATCTGCGAAAGCCTCATTTACATTCCTGCACTCTGAGCTCAACACCTAGCATATCAATAATCAGTTTGACTTTGTTCATCAGTGAATATCATGCAAGGACCATAACTCAGTAAAAGAGGCCTTCAGCTGAATGTTAAACAAGAAGAGGCTTCATCGAGCATTCAGAGACGACACCCTGCATCAAATCATTACCAACATTGTTCGGATAGATGGTATGATGAGGAAAACTTGGAAGGCAAGCGGAGTCATTGATTTGTAAATTCAAAGGACATTCACTACTGTGCTGCTCATTCTGAGTATTTTTTTTTCACCCTCTTTTTGTCCCGTTCGTCTCTGCTGGGGCATTCTTTCTCGTTCATGGCATCCCCAAGCTGCCATTGCGAATACTCACAAGAATCAAACAGAAAGTTTAGCAGTGCTAAATTAACACGTGTCATCTCCATATTCACACTGGACTGAGTGCTTTTATGTTTATGTAAAGTTGCCACTATATTAATATTTCATGTCGATGCATTAACTGTTCAGCTCCCCAAACAATCCATTAAGCCGCCTTCCGTTTTTTCCTGAAAAATCAAAGACAACAAACTGTCATTCACACGCGGGAGAGCATACCCAGCAGGCAGCAGTAAGGAGGAGGTATAACAAGAAGTTATTGTGTTCACAACAGTCATCAGCATGTAAATACGTATAATGAGACGTTGTAACTGCTCTACAAAAACGTCAATAAAAACAAATAAATGCACAAATGCTTGAAAACTTAAAGTCTCAAATTAAACCAAATGCATTGCCCTATAAGTGATTACAGCAACGCACTTGTATATTCTTCTTCGTACCACTGCTTTATTTGCATGCGGAAATAAACTTCAAATTAATAATAGGGTTTTTGATAGTGGCACATGCATCTCATCAGGCATGCAATAACAGTAATTGATGTCAGACTAATTAACTATTATACTTTGAGTATCACTAACGAGACACGAGCAGGGGGGCTTCAGAAGGGAGCTTAGCTCTACAGGTGATAAACCTATTTGGCAGTGACATTTTTTAGTGTAAAGTCACTCAGCCTATGATCTGATCAAAGGGAGAGTCCCCCATTGGGTCCAATTATAAGCATGGTATTGTAGGGGGTGGGAAAAGAGAAAGTGGGGAAAGGGGAGATGGGGGGTTGATGTTGAGTTATGATATTCATAATCTATGCAGAGAGGCCTTTCCAGTATAGGTCTTTTCCCCGTAGCTGTGATCTTTTCAATTTACATCAAGGGAGGATGGTTCAGGATAAAAGTGCTGCGTCCAACTCGCAGGGCCCGCAGAGGGCAAACACGGGGCCTCATTAAACTCTACTGCATGGACTCCCCAACAGGGTTTGAAGTGCGTCAAGTAAAGAGCAGAGGGTCAGAGGTGGCCCGCAAAACACATCTCCATTTAACTCACCAGCTGGAGATGATAATTAGCAGGTGTATCACTGTCTTCCTTTAGAGAAAGGGATGATGCAAAGGGCCTCTCCACTGTGCTGGGCTGCTATTATACATGCAGAGCTATCCCACTGCACACACACATACATGCGCACAAACGCACTTATGATTTCACCACTGTTCTGTGTATGCTCATGTCAGTTTATCTAATTGAAGTGGACAAGGTCTCGTCACAAACACACCCAATACTGCACAAATGATTCAGCTTTCAAGGCAAATTCAACACACACCACCTATAAACTGAACCTTGACAGCTTCCTCTGCAGGGTTGAACACATTTACATTTGACTGATTTATCAAACAATAAAAAAAGAAATGGAAACTGTTGGCAGTGGTGTCATGACATTACTGGTTGCGACAACATTATCATTACAGTCATTATATAATGTGTGTATATGTTATGTCTACAGATAATGTGTCTATGGATTCATGATGTTTTACGGTTGACTAATCGGCTTTAGTGCTTGAGTGCTGAAGGTCACACCGTACGGAGTAAACCAACACTTTAGGTTCGGTCCTGGTACATGTTAGGAACTAACAATATAAATGTACACTCACAGAACAACAATTTAAGATCCCAAGATGTACCTTAAAGTAGTTTTAAAATTATACTGCACTCTCATTGTAAAATGTATAATTTCACTATTTTAATTAGATAAAAATTTAATAAAAAGAATGGCAAAACAGGGTGTTTAATGTCAAAGCAGCTTCAAACTGCAATGGAAGGTGGTACAATTACGGTCCCTATCTAAAGATGCTGAAAACACTTGATCACCACTTAATTTCAGTCTGTACTGTGAAAGATACTGTATCTGACAATATAGTACATTTCCAAAATATGTGCTTATAAAGAGGTCAGTAAATGTCATCTATTAATGTAAAATAAATCAAATGAACTGCTTAATCAAAATTAAGAGGTTATTAAGCACAATTGCACAATAAAATTTTGGTACAGGTTTAGTAGCCACATTCAAATATAGTGCTGGCATGGCATTCATTTAGTCATAAAACTAACACAGATCAGCCAAAATTAAAATAATAAATCTGCCAATACCCGATGGCAGCAATGGGAGGCAAAAATGTAGATTTTGATCTTGGCTGATTCCGATTGTGCATTTATTAATCTTCGTGAAACTTCACTGACAAAAAATACGAGACGGAAGACGGCAATCATGGTAATTTGAAACCTCCTGAAAAGTCCTACATTAAATTCTAAAGCGAATCCACGCAAACAGCAGCAGCACTAAACACTGGGATTGCACACGTGACGAGTGGCTGAAACTTTTTTGTAAGTCAGTAGTGGTGGTGGTGATTGGGGGGAGGAGGGTGTTTTGTTAAGGATTCTGTCCAGGGATGGAAAGCCGTGGGGATGCAATTAAAAGAACTACAAAGAAAAAAGGAATAGTTATGAAAATCTGCTGCTTTCTTTTGATGTGCAGCAGGGTGATGTGTATACATACACACGGAATGAATGCGCTCCCCCTCTAACAGAACACAAAGGCAGCTCTAACATTTCAGGCGTAATGATAAAGGAATCGTTGACAAATAAAGGCCAGGGTCTGCTCCTCGTGCAAGCAAGATCTTTGTATTTCTTTTTAATGTAGATTGATTAAATGCCAGAAATTATATAGGATCTGCTTAACATGGCTGCATAAGACTAAGTTCTAAGGGGGTCATGGAACTTGGTAAAAAATAATTTGTGACAACTTAAAGAAAACACAGAAGTGACAAAATTTTGAGCACTCTAACATACAATTTAAAAACTTTGAATGCTTGATGATTGAATAATTAAACAATTCTACGTCCAAACTCCCATGATGAGCTATATGTTCTAAAAAAAAAGAAAGATATAAAACAACTAAACTATAACATTGTAAACATATGAGAATGAGTGTGCATATTAATATGAAAAGAGGTAAAGTTAGATCATTTATTTTGGTTCATTTACACATATATAGTAGATGTACCAAGCAGCAGGCATTTTCAAATGATATTAAACAAAAAATGTAGAAAAAAACAACTTAATAAAATATTTATAATTCATAATTTTGTTATGACCATTCTTGATGCTCCGAATTATCTGCATCTAAAATCTCCTCCTTTTTAGTTCGCTTCCCAACATCTTATTGCTTATTTGAAACCTGTGAAGTTGCCCAAACCCAACATACTAGAATCACTGAACTGGTTTAACAATATTAATTGTGTCAATTTTGAAAGTAATGTGCACACAATAGTGAGAGGCTGCATGCAAGTCTGTGGCAATCTTGTTTTGGAATTATAATAAAACACCACGTTTCTCTATATGTTACTCGATCATTACGAAAAACCTTTTCAGTCTGTCCTACTGTGACCCTGAGTCTCAGCCAGGGCATGCTGCACCGCACAGCCGAGACAATGTGGGGTGTGAAGACCCACTCTACACACTGAGGCTGGAGGACAGCCTTGGTTCATTTGTGCTTTATGGAAAGTGCTTCAAGAAACAGAAATAGAACAGGAATAACTAAAAATATTAAAGGACCAAACTTTGCCACTCTTCACTGTAATTGTTTGGTGTGTCGGCTTATATAGTCCTTCTTGTTTTTCTTGTTGTTGTTTTCTGTGTGCAAAACATTGGAAGCCTTGCACAACTCCCAATTAAACACCTTGCTTTTGATTTGCTGTGCCAGGTGATCTCAAAGGAAGCACCTTGATATTGTACTTTCTATGATTCATTTGTTAGCTTACATTTCTTGCCTTAATATACACAAGGTGGGTGTGCACACTCAAATTTCCACTCATGATTGAAAAGCTAAATGATCAAATGCAGGAAGGATACAGATACAAGGTGTGTCTACGAGACAAAAAAAAAGAATGTCATATGAAAAGCAACAGCAAGAATTGAGAAAAAAGAGAAAAAATAAACAATAGGGCTTTGTGTTCTTGTGGCTCGTAATAAAAACCAAAAGAATTTCATGAAGATGACTATCTTAGGCTTGATATGCGACCCTCGAACACAAGATCAAATAAAAATCACATTCAATTCTTGGCTGTTTGGTACCATAATGGATTCATAATTTCCTATTTTTAGATAGTTTTAATGACTACAGAAGTAAACACCCCTTTCCCTGCTACCGAACTCCAATTATAAGTGAAAAAGAAAATGCTGCAGTTTCACCATTTCGAAGAGAGGAGAAAAACACCTTCATCTGTTGGTGGGGGATGACAAGCATTAAAATAAATTAATTAAATTTTTTTTAATCAAGCTTTTTTACCCCCTTTTCGGTAACTTAAACAAGCTCAAAATAGCAATTTCTATTTTCTATTTTGATAAATCTTAATGACTGTAATATGAGGAGTCTCTGAATTATACATATGAGACCAGGGAAGAAGTCAGCATGGTATATAATTTAATGTCATTGTTTATTGGAAGGCTGATATAAATGACTGCATTTGCATCCTACAACATTGTTATACATGAAATGTTTTCTTTTGCTATCTTGTAAAAAGGGAAATAAATAAAGTTGGAGAAAAGTTATTAAAACTTCGGGCTCTTCTAAACTAGGCTTCCGTGAATAAGAGGCTGCCGCTACTCACTGTCAAGTATACTTTCTCAAAATATCTAGTGAAATAAAGTGCAGGGCAAAAGCATAATTAACACTGGACTTTCAACTCCGTGCCATTTAGTGTTTTCAATAAAATTTCATGTCAAAAATCATTCTCAAAAGACTGCCATATCCTCTCTGAGCCACACCAATTATTCTCTCTATTTGTAAATCCACAGATTCTGCATGGAACGGAACCGCTACTGGCATGGAAGCGTTTCTAATAGTCAATAAATCTAAAATATTATGTGTGAAATTGGGGAAAATGGCCATTAAGCGATAGACAGCAAAGAGCTCAGCATAGGGTCCTGTCTGGAAAAAAGGGCCAGGTAATGCAGGACAACTGTCACCTCTGACCCGTCTGAGAGCTGGACCAATGATCGGACTCACCAAATAATAGAGTCCACATGGCAAAAAAGTCTTCACAGCCGTAATGATATGATTCTCAAAAGGCTTAGCTTAAATCAATATAAGACAACTTGTTTAAAACAAAGACGAAATGCTCCAGGCCTCATTTTATTATATTTTCCCTTTTAGCAGTAAAAGATATTGATTTTCTTCTGGAGGTGGAACGCTACAAGTCCTGAGATTGGAAAAAAAAAAACCTACAAAGGCTAGTAGAATTAAGTGACTGGCAGAATTCAGAAGTGTGAAGCTCAAAATCGCCTTTAAATGTAATTCTCATTTGTTTCACTTGTGAGGCTGTTCTCATGTAAATCACATTTGCAGTATTGATTTGCAAGTCACTGTCTTGCAGGAAAATGCGGTGTGACAGATAGTTTAACTAGCAATTGAAAAAAAAGAAACCTTGGGCTCTGCTCAATTAGAGTCTTTTCCTTTTGTTATGAATTTTAATATCCCCAAAGGTAAGGTAGCCAGTAGGAGAGAAAGAGAAATGAAATTTGTGTGGCAATAAATATATTATTGCAGGTGACATCTACATTTCAGATGGGGTAATTTAACATGATATGCAGAGCATGTTCTATCATTAGTCAATGAAAAATTGTGCACGAGGATCAAAGCAAACATTGTGCTGGCACTTAATTTATCAGAGTATGAAGACAAAGGCCTTTTTCTGCTTTCCTCTGTCAGTTTCAAAAGACCTTACTCCTTTTTATGACACTCTCAGTTTGCAATTTAATTTACAAATGGAACGCCAGTACGGAGACAGCATCACAGAACAGAGAGGGTTTTTTTTCTGCTTAGATAGATAGCAGCAGGGCTCCACTGATTCATACAGGACCGTTAAAATGCACCCCCCAGCGGGCCAGAAAAAGGGAGGGGGTGAGGAAAAAGAAACAAACAAATTCCTTAATGTTCAAAAGAGACAGATGACAGACATATTTCTGACCCTGACGGTAACTGCATTTCCTGTTGCACTGACCGGTGTCACCACAACATTAATTAAAGGGAGAAGACGCTGGCAGGTGGCTGGAAAGCGGCAACTGATAATTGGCCCCCTTCTCTCCCTGCGCCTTCAGAAAAATCCAGTGTGCTCTCTTCCAGTGAGACGTGCCACTGGGCAGGCAGAAAAGGCACGCTTTGTAAAAATAATGATTAAAATGGAAGAAGAAAAAAAAAAAAAGAAAGAAAAGAGATGAAGGCTAGGAGCTGTGCATTCGCCGAGGCTCTGTCGGCAAGTGAATAGTGCTGGCCTTTAAACGATGCAAGACAAGTTTACCCAGCGCAGTTGGAGGATTTACCACTGCAGCTACTAATGACAGAGAGATAGATAGAGAGATAGATAGAGAGAGAGAGAGAGAGAGAGAGAGAGAGAGAAAGAGAAAGAGAAAGAGAAAGAGAAAGAGAAAGAGAAAGAGAGAGAGAATGGTGTTGTTCTCTGGCCAGAGCGTGTGTGTTTGTTAAAGCTTTTGAGTGGGTGAGAAAGGGAATGAAGACGCATGTGTGAAAGAGACCGTGTGTGTGTGTGTGTGTGTGTGTGTGTGTGTGGGCTTGGAAGAACAAGAGGAAAAACAGGGACCAAAAATGCCAAGTTTTGTGCTTTTGAAGGTATGCATCTGTGTTTGGGTGTGTGTGTGTGTGTGTGTTTGTAAATGAAGCTGGCACTGAAGGACTGAATACACTCACTATGTCGCTAGGCAGGTTGTTTAGGTCGTCTGTAGGACTCTCCAGTGTGTTTGTATCCACGTTCAGTATGACCACGTCTTCGAGGGACTTGCACTTCACTCTCTGCAAGAACACACGCTGATTAGAAATGTTCCAGCAAAACACATCATAAGACTTTTTCTTCAGTCTTCCGCTGTGGGTTGTTTGTGCTGAATGTAAATGTGGTTAATGGACAATTTAAGCTTTATAGACAAAAGATTTCCTTTTTTGTAGTATTAAAGACAACAAGCATATTTAGCATCTTTCCAGAGAAACATATAATGGTAAATATGCAGTTAAAATACAGCGAAACAAACTTGTTATAAATGCATTTAACCAAATACAAAAACTACATTTGCCTGCCAGCAAGAAACAATATTCTGATCAACAATAAAATATGAAATCACAGATACTGCTTGGAATAAGCAGCAGAATATATAAATAAAACATTGTAAACCATTTGCATGGTCAAATAAATCACCAGGAATATTTTGGATGGGTTTCTGATGATAACAGTGTCATATCAGTTTAGGAGATAACTGCTTTCAAAGTATCTTTATCGGACAGATGTTTAGACTTGACTGATATTTCAGTCAAATAGATGATGACATTTATTGTACTCTGAAAGAGCAGAACGTTTGGGTGACAGTGAGGGACTGAAATATCTGCTCGTTATTCATTTTACTGCACATGTAACCCTATAAAAATATACTGTTCCTGTCAGAACAAAACCTTGTACCTCCGATTTGTTTTTCTTTCTTTTTTTCCAAGCGTCAATACAGAAATGGCCAAAAACAGCTTTAAATGGAGGAAAAAAGCTTTCTCCTTCTCTCATAAAGTTACTTTGCAGTCCCAATTTCTACATGTAATGAATGTATATGAATCAGCCTCAACAGGTACATGGGGAAAAAAATCTGATATTGGCAGTGGGACAGAGTTTGCATCACTAATATGAATTATGCATGAACAAAGAATAATTAAAACTCAAAGATATAATATTATTTCAAATCTGTAGGCCTGAGCTATCACATTGTTATAATCCTCTTTTACAGTAAATCAATATAAATTATTAAAGAAACATCTCAAACATTTTTTTAAATCTGAAAAATGGGTTTTCAGCCACTTTAGGCAGCAGACCCTTTTTATTCTTCCCTTTTTTCTGAGGCGCCTCATGCATCCATACAAAAAGGTAGTCACGCATCCTGATGGCGACAAATCCCACAATTATTCTACCGGTGCAGGTGGAGAAACAGCCGAGTGTGTAAAAAAATTTCTGGTTTGTCACTTTTGACAGTTGCTGCTACGGAGGCCCGCGTGCTGATTTGGTCTAATTATGAGCAGCCAGATAGGGGGACTGTCACTAATGCAAAAGTGTGATAAATACTGCCAGTGCCTGCGACTGTCAGCGCTATCAAATCCACATGCGCTGCTATAGGTCTACCTCCAACCAACATGCCAGCTTCCAATAACCAAACACACCAGCTCTTTGTTTCTCTGCTCTATCCCACTCTTTCATATCCCTGATACGCACGCACCGGCAGATAAAAAGCAAAACAATCTGTCAATTTCTGTAGATATCCTTGTGTTTGGCGCTGAGGCGTCAAAGTAAATATCGCACCATTAAAATTTCAAACAACTGAACAGATTTCACTGATGCTATTTGTGCAAGCTGGTGGAGTTAGGACAGCTGAGCTGCAATGACCACATGTATAATGCAAAGTGATAGACAGAAAGAAGACAAACTTAAAAATATATATGTAGGATAGTATTATACAATGTAAAAAACAGCTAGCCACTTCTGCTAAAGACGTTTGGTGAGATGATTAGGAGAGAATAAACAGACAGAGCTGCTGACAGTAGATTGATGTTGCTTACCTCTAACAGGCTTAGATGAACTCCAATCAGATATGGCATGGGCGCACTGTGGATAACAGAGGCAAGCCAGGTCATTAGCCACAGAACTAATAATAACCTGAAAAAAAAATAAGCTCAACATTCAAAGCTGTAAGAACTGCTCGAGTCTAATATAGCAAATTTAAAGATGACATTGCCACAGATATCTTGCAGAACAGTTTTAAATGAACAGACCTTTCTAATACAAAAACTCAATCTCAATAGATAGAAACCTGACAAATATCCATGGCTAAATGCGTTTAGGGACGTAAACTTTATTAGCATCTTTGGCTGTTTCCAGGAAGGGGTACTCTGAGTGGTGAAGGTGATTAGTGTAATTGGTGAGCGTCACTTTTCAGGCTTGCTGGAGTGTGGAGTGAGGCAGGGCTGGGTAATTAGATAGGTTTGGGTAGCTGCTGCTGTGGTTGCTCAATCAAGTTACACTGGCTAATAGGCTAGTCTGTTATTGGCCCTGCCTCAGCAGAGAGAGAGGGAGGGGGGAGAGACAGAAAGTAGGGGGGAGAGAGAGAGAGAGAGAGAGACAGAGAGAGAGAGAGACCACTGACTGACCACGACTATAAATTAATTCAATCCAAAAGGTCTAGTAATAAGTCAATTCCATTGCTTTTTCCTACTGGATCTATTTCAACATAGTAGTAAATTGCACTACACTGGAATATGAAAGCAGTAGACAATTGAAAGCCTGTTATAAGACATAAGATATTAAGATATTATATGAAATATACTGCAATATGGACTTTTTTAATTTTGCGAGCATATACAAAGTACAGTTATGAAAGTAATAAAAATAAGAAAACATGTTATACAAATTCCCAATCGAAACATCTAAATGACAAGGAAAACATCCTCAAAACACCAAACACTCAAAGTGGAAACTTTGAACAAGGTATTATTTGTTTTAAAAAAAAAAAAGACCCCAGCAACTGACACAGTGCTGACGTTCCATGTCAAAACAAAGGTCTTGACATAAATACGACAAAAGGAAAAACCCAGAATTTCTATACATCAAGTCATCCTGGGAAAACAAGCTCTTCCTTCAAACATGTGAATCACTTTGAATTCCCAGAATCAGCTGAAGCATACAGTGCTCCAAGTGCCTACCGGGCCAATTACACTGTGCGTAAATGCATTTTTTATTTTGCCTGCTCATTTGCGCAGTAAAGCAAAAGCAAGAACTGTAGGTGGCAATGGGGTCAAGCACAGCAGCATGGGCCAATCAAAGCGGAACAGTATGGCTAGCTAATGTGGAGCAGAGCGATACGTTAGCCTGTGGTAATGGCCGAAGCCCAGAATTGGCAGCCAGAGACCAAAGTGCCTTTGGTAGACATATTCCTATGCAAAACAATAAGGACCCAGCAGAAGACTTTGTTGGGTTGATACTGGTGCAAATTTACCAGATTTTGGTCCGTTTTGTAATATACAAATCCACTGAGGTTTTAGACATGCTGGAAGATATTAACCAGCTGAAGGAATCAAACATTTAGGGAGGCTATTCTGAATATCCTGATACACACTTCCCTTGTGCTAGACATCCAGAACAGTGCCAAATGCAGGTTTTCAACACCTCTGGAGCGTGCGGCACACTTAGCCCCACTGAATAACTCAAAGAATAATGACCCCAATGAGAAACGGACGGCATGAAGATGCATGAATCTTAGATGGAATCTTTTTTTAATTCGAATAGTTAAGAGGTGTGCAAGCTACATCCAACACCAAAGCAAAACACACACACATTCATCCTGAGCTTAAAGCAATGGGCAAGCTTGAGTCAAAGCTGTCTGTAAGAAGATCTGTGCGTTTGTGTGTGCATATGTGTTTGAACTGCATCTGTATGAGGTTAAATAAGTGAAAGAGCAAGCAAGCGAGTGTATGAGCAGTGATCTTACCAGCAGTAGTCCAGCAGGTGTGGGGGAAGTACAGGGATGTAGATGTGCTGCCAGTGCATAGGGAAGAGCATGGCGGCGGACCCATGCACACATGCAGTTAACTACAAGGAAATGAGAGCAAAAAAAAAAAAAGACAGAGACATACTTATGAGTTCCCCTGTAATCACAGGCAAACAGCACTCCTTTAGAAACCTACAGCTAAGTACAGAGCACACTGTTCAGTGAGCAATGCTTCAAGGGATTCTATATAATGTGGGCCAGGAGAGCAGGCAGAACCAGTTACCCTTTCATCCTATAAACAAAAAAAACATCACACACATTAAACACAGGAGTCCTTTTCTTTCTTCCTTTCTTTCACTCTGATATGTACAGGTTTAAAAGACTACCTGGAGACTACGGCATCAATCAGGCTCCAATTATTCATTTCTTTCTGCATTCACTCGTTTATTTATTTATTGAAACCATGTAAGCACACAAAGGGTAAATATCATAGAAATAAGAAAACTACATAAAAAGATACTGTGTACATGGTCAATAAATAAAAACTTGGCATAAACATCCCATTTTGACGTGATTGTTTTTGGGACATCATGAAAACACGACCCAAATACATATATCCACCTTGCAGTCTATGGCTGAAGCTTTAAGAAAGGCTTCAGGCTGGATTACTTTTTGAAGATGCCACAGGACAGGACAGCCAATCAGCACAGATTTCATTCATATAT
>JBBPDC010000038.1:11856196-11867450 GCA_037974485.1 Hemigrammopetersius urotaenia
ATATACACATACATACACACAGTAAACCCCTGTGAATTCACGGTTTAGAACATTAACTGCCATTTCTGTTATTTCCGATAGCAGATGCACACACTGGCTAACATTACACTGGGTGATGGGGGAGAGGGAGCTCCATCAGCCAAGGAGAGTGAGGCCATTTTCTCCATCTTGGACTCCTAGCATTGCTATGGATCAAACTTGCAATCTGCTGATGATGGGACCAGGGCTTTGACTAGTACGCCACTGGGGAGCCCCAAACTAATTATACTTCATTTTGAGTAAACTAATACCAATAAGCATGGCTAGCCCATGAAGAAACTACAGTGACCGAAAATACAATTTGTCTATTTACACACTGGAACATACCATTTGCTGTTTACTCCGTGCTTGTGTGCTCAACCAGTGAGAGTGAGCTAATGATGGGAGACTGATGGGTTTGGGATTTGAAAAGATGAAAGGCTTTAGTGAAGGGGAACCCTAATAACACCAGACTTCCTACTAAGTCTGTTGGCATATTAGTTTCATAAACTTGGTCGGCTGACCCCTCGTTCCACAAAACAGTAAATCACACTAAAAAAAAGGTGTGTGTGTGGGGGGGGGGGGCTCTTTACTCAAGAGGCTAATGATTTACACATTCTAAACCTCCGTGTCAGTGAGCATGCGGAATGATGGTGGCGTCCTGGAGGAGTGAAATACTCTGCAGATTGGGTCATCCTGACGGAGGCCGCTGGTTCCGGTGCTTTGGGCAGGATTGCTTTCTCTCCCGCTACAGATAACTCCACAGAACGCAGAGATAACACTGACCTGACATCACTTGCTTCTTTTCGCTTACCCATGCTGAAGGTTTGGGCCCCCTTTCCCTCCTCCACCCCTCCACTAAGTGTGATAAGCTTCCACTCCCTTTCAGAGGGAAGAGGAGCTGGACTGAAACTATGTGAAAGGGATGGAACTGTAATAGGTGATAATATAAAGGCAGTCTGACACTATGGCAGAATAGTAATGAAGACCAGGAATTAAGCTAGAGGTCTATGTTTGTAAGATGAGACTGGTATGATCAAGCAGTATTTACATTTTTAAACACTGAATAAGCAAATTACAAAAGAAAAGACATCACTAAACTTTCGATCCTTACCAAGTTTGTGTTTGTAAGCAGAAGTGAGATCTGAATATGATGAAGTGTTTGCTGTCAGTACTGTCTTGTTTTCTAAAGGACATTGCTCACATGTTTATCATTTCTAGGCAATCTAAACAATAAATGACCACATCTGAACCTTTTAAGGTGGAATGTAAATCACCTGCAAACACAATACACTACAAACAATTTAATTATAGTACATCCAAAACATTCTACGGTATGAATGTTTAACAAATACACTCTTATTAATGTCAAGTTCTGTCATTCTAGAATTATAATTTCATACATAAATGCAGTAATGTGAACACATGATAAAATCACTTCAGGAAGTGATGCAAAGGCTGATACGGTGAGGAAAAGCAGAATAGGTACTCACAGTGCTAAGCTTGCTCGAGGTAATTATGATGCGACGCTCGTGTAGCATGCTGGCATACAGTTGCAGCATGTTATTTACGTCCACTGCCACAAAGTACTCCGTTAGATTTCTCTGACAGGTGAGGAAAAAAAGAAATGTTTGCATTTGTACTGAGAGAACAGATTTATACTATTCTGATTGTATTTAAAATTATGACAAAAATACCTGTATTATTGTTATAGCCAAACTACAGACACCAGACACCAAACTACAGACACCAAACACTGGACAACTAAGAACAGTGAGTGTATTGGAAATTTTGAACATTTTATTTTTGAACGACCATTGCTTCAACAGATGCAAAAAAGGTTTCTGGGGTGAAAAATAGGCACTCATAGGTAGATTTTCTCGCTTAAAAAATCATTGTACTCACACTTTCAGGTATGGTGGGGAGTCCATTCAAATCTGGGGCTATGAAGTATGAGTGCTACAAGAAGACACATTAAAAACAAAGTCAGAGCAATCCGAGAGACAGGATACATCCCTCGTTCATCACTCACTCCTCTTCCTTACTGTGCATTTGAACGACAGGACAGCACAATGGCAAAACGTTTCTAATCAGACACAACACATATCATAGCTAATGTCAGCACTAGGATGGATCCCCTGTGGACATTTCTGAAGGAGGTGAAGGGGGGGAGAAAGGTCTTTATTAAGACACACAAAGCCAACAGCTCTGTTCCGATAGGATCAGAGAGGTCTGCCCGCCACACGTTTGAAAAAGCAGAGCAGGTTTAATGTCTGGATCAAAGGGGCTCCGGAGCAAGAGATCCCCTCACTGCACGCTAACTTTAGAGCTTTTGTTTGCCTGTGTGGCGTTCCTCTCTCTCTCTCTCTCTCTCTCTCTCCAGGCTAGGCCGTGCCTCATTGTGTGTGAAGAGTGCCCATCTGTTGCAGAGCACTCGGGTTCAACTCTCTCTTGCCTTTGCATATGCTCTACAAACAAAAGCAAGCTTAACACTTGTAATGTGTAAAAATAAAAAATAAAAACACACATAAATAAAAAAAAATAATAATATATTGATGTACCAATTCTATTGTCTCTCTGCATTTTATATTTTTGAGAAATTGTTGCTCAGAGATTTTTGCTGTAGTGTATAACAGGTATACAAAAGGTACATAGGACAGGGCTTGTTCAAATAAAGGGTGTCCATTATGTTTAAATTAAGCAAATTTGACAAAAAATGATCATATCTGCAACACACAGCTTGCAACAATGCACTGTGTGTTCTGACACCTTTCTATCATAGTCACTTTTTCAGGTATTTGTGCTGCATTGGCTCTTCTATGTACTGACCACTGCACAGCAGAAACACCCACCAAGATGATGAAGTCGTCGAGCCTTCATAATCAGAGTATAAATACCCCAGTGTGATTATAAATTTTAAAATATATTACTTCTAAAGTAATATAGTAATATATTACTTCCTGCACAAGCCGGTATCGATATACTGAATTTGATGTTACTTATGTTCCATGTGAAGAGAGAGAGAGCGAGAGAAAGAGAGCGAGCGAGAGAGACAGCAAGAGAGAGAGAGAGATTAGAGATTAGAGCAATAAAAACTATACAATAAAAACTGTGCTCAACTATAAATATTTATTTAAATGTGAGACATGAGATTCCAAATGTGGTCCTCAAAATGTTTTTGACCCAAAAAAAAGAGCAAAAAAGAGCAAAAAAGAATGCAGAGGCTTCCTTACAATCATCCCATCAATGTGCAGGCACATGTGTGTTTATTTTCCCACACAGAGCGTCTGATTGGCCTCTGTGTCATGGGCTGCAGTTCCAGCTGGCGGTGGCCGGTGCTCTGCAGCCATGTTTATAAAAATCACACATTATCAGAACGCTTGTTATCACTGTGCTCTGCCTGCCTGCCTGCTGCTCTCCCCTGGTGTGAGAAGGACCTAGATACACCCCACCCCCTTCCACCCCAAACACACACACACACCCTCACACACTTGGCACTGCTTTCTACATTGCTGAACACACAGCAACACTGATGAAAACCACAGTCCTTATTGCGATTCTCCATTCCCAATAAGCCTTTCATGAAATTGCCCGTTTCCAACCTTTCCCAGCATTTGAAACCTGAAGGACGAATAGAGGTGAACCCACCACCTGGTGAGAAGGTGTTCAACATTCAGACTTAAAAGCAAAAGGCAACTCTAAGAAATCCCCTTTGATGGCTGGACCAGGCTTTTCTGCTGCCACATCCAGACTGAATCTCTGCTTAGCAATGGTGTAAGGTGGTCTTACTAAACTTTCAGCTTCAGTAGATAGGGTCAAAGTTGTAGTCTGAATGAAGCTGCTAAGAAGTTGTTTGATGGACTTTCACAACTTTCTCCCTCCTTGAGACAATAAAGGTTCCTTAATGGTTCTTGGCTTTAAGGTAGGTTTCAGGGGGAAAACAATGGCATTGAGTCATATTCTGTGGAGGTTCTGCACATAAACAAAAAAACCCAAAACTGATTATTTTAAGTACTATCCACAGAAACGCTCTTCAGAGAGGCAAAATGATTCTTCTAACCTCATTTCAAAGAACTCCTTTTGGCACCTTTATTCATACAAATCCCATAGCGAGGTGATTTGAGTATGTGAGTTATTCAGTTACACGTGAGGCTTTATTGAATGTTGCTGCGTCTTCAGCAGATATTTAAGGGCTCAGAGTTGTGGTTTGCTAACATATTTCTGAGCAATGTTTCAATAAAACTACAAAATATGAGTTAACAGGAAAGGCATCAAGGAGATTTCTTGAGCGCAGCTGCCTTTTGCTTTTAATGCAAAAGCTTCTTGATATTCCAAAGGAGAATACAGCAGCATGGAAGAACATTAATCATTTAAGAAGTTTGATAGTTTTCCAGAAAAGGCACCAACACCCAGGACAGCTTGCTTTTGCCATATTAAAAAAGGGACAGCGCTGGATTCATTGGGTAAACGGAAAGCTTATTCTTCCGTGCAATTAGCACCGCAGCTTCAGATTTAGGAGCTGAACACCCGCTTTCTCTCATGCTCCCACATTTGCTCACTTTCCACTCACCGGCTTCTGGCTTCCTGGATCGTTCGCAACTTGCCCACTGGCAATATGCAAACACTTGTTCTTGCACATCGAGAGGAAAGAGTAAAACAGGGTTCACACTCAAAATGAGATATCAGCCTTTTTTTTTTTTTTACACTGCCATCTCTCACACGAGACACATGGCTACACCAATCACATATCAAACTTCGTTTCAGGTAACAGCTCTGAGTATAGCATCACCTCTTAGTATAATTTGTTTCCTTTGTGAACTTGGAAAAACATGCAAGAAAAATGCACGTTTTAATTGCGCTTAATTACACTTTTTAACAATGAATTGTCACTATTTAACAATTGCACGGAGGCTAACTATGTTGGAGTACTATAGACTGATAAAAGTAAGATCCAAGTTCAGTTAACTATGTTGACAGGGAAACTGAATCCCCATTAAACTTTCAGTGTGGAGGTTTAAGATTGTGTGCTTTAAAATGTATGTACATAAGGTATTCCATACTACTGCATAGTAAAATAAATCATACTCAATATAGTACCCACTAAAACAATGTATGCAATGCAGCATATATACTCCAACCTATTTCAATAGAAAAATCTATTAGTTAAAAAATAGTTTGAAAATCTGGGCATTCATATTTAAATATTAAGATTCACATTAAGTCTTTCACCCAAAGGCCTATATGCAAACTATGGATAAGCTTTAGTTAGCATTTTAAAATCTTAGTTCTACTCTACATTGCACAATCTGTATCACATAAAATAATTATTGGAAATTCATAAGCACCGTAGGTGAGCAAAGTCATCTGTATACAAGTATTCAAACTAAAATAAACTGGCATCCTTTAAAAAAAAGATAAAACTCCTGCAGTTACAAACAAATTTAGACAGACTGTGAAACTTCATAAACATTAACTTGTGGCACTGACAGGTGGCTCCGGAAGAGCACTTCCAGCTGGATCTGATGATTTGTGATAAAGTCACCATCACAGTTAAGGGTTTTATGTTGTTTAAGCTAAGGTACCTACCACGCTCAGGTTCACCGGCGTGTTGGGCTTGGGCACGGGCAGAGCGTGCAGCGTCTCCAACATGTCGTTCAGAGCATTTTCCTGTGAGAGACAGAGGGCCAGAAGAAAATGTATAGGTTACAGTGGAGAAGCGGGGCATCAAAAAAAAATAAAAAGCAAGGCAATTGGTGACCAATTTGGAGCCCAAGTGATCCTGCAGCAAGGCCAAAGAGGGTGGAAAAACATCCGACTGACACGCATTTAACGAGCGATCCTGAGGTTAAGAGACGGTAAGCTAGGCCGCGGCAGACGCTTATTATTCCGGCCATGATTTATGGCCAACATCGGCTGTTCGTAATTAACCGTAGGCCCTCGCTCAGGGAAGGCAGCTTTAAGAAGTCACTGGAGAAAAGCTTCAGCCACAAAACAGGCCCCAGGATTATAACACTGGCCTTTTATGAGCTCTTCCAACGAGGGCAAAATTTACTCTGTCTGACTCAACGTACTGCAGAAGAGCAGTTCTGCCATGGCAAAGGAATACGACTGGACTAAACAGCGGGAGGACTCGTATTCAGTTTGTTCTCTTGTCCTTGTTTTCCCTCTGCGGTAAATTATGTAAGGCTTTTTTCCTGATCAGTTCCTGGTAAGGACTGTTAGCTGTGCATGCATTGATGTATTTATATTTCTGTGTCTGTGTGTATATGAGTGTGTGTGTGTGTGTGCTTCAGCATAGCGCAAGCTGCTGTCACGAAAGGCCCGATGCTCACACGCATGGTCAGTAACAGCCCGGGGAAGCACTTCATTTCCCCTCGCCTTAAACCGTCATCGCTCTTGTCCTCCCTCGTCAGTCACCCTCGGCTTCATGCACCACGCCACACTACGTACAAGCGCAACCGTGCGCATACAAACTCAAAGACTCCAATTCATTTAGCACTCGATGCAGGTATTGCACTTTGCTGAATAGTTTTAAAATAAATAGGGACTATCACTATAACATACAGCATCATATATTCATAATCGCTTGAAAGAAATATATATATTGTGGAAAAATAAGTAGGTAATAAAAAATAATTAACAAATAGAAAATCATAGTAAAATGTATAGACTTTTCAGAAAGTAAACGAACATACAAAAATGAAACAGATGGCTAACATACGCATATAAACAAACCAGTTATTACGTTTCTGGTAAGTTTAATTAAAATAATCAAATGTGTCAAATTTATTACATGAATAATTTTATTTGCTGACTGTTTTTAATAAAGCATGATAAAGTGTGATACATGTATTAATAAATACATGAATAATGCCTAAATAACAGAATGAATTAACAAAATAAACAAGACTGAAAGCAGTTGAAATGAGTCATGAAATGTAACGTACATGAAATGTAAATGTTCATGAAAAATATTTTTGTGAAATTAGCAAAAATAATGGTAATAAAGAGTCCAATATGTATGATAAAACTGAAAAAAGATAAACTTTTTGGTAAATAAATAAATAAGAGAAGAGAATAGTCAGAGACAGCTGAACTGTTCTAGCGTGGTGGGTGGCTTGATGATGTGGAGCAGCACATTGCTGTTTTCCTGCTCCCTCTGCTTCCCTGTGTACTTAGCCTGTGATCTGTTTGTGTTAACTGTGAGGAGGTTTCGTCCCCTTCACTTCTCGCTCAGTAGCTCTGCTAAGCATAGCTGCATGACAGCCGACTGATACAGCAGCCCCAACGTCCTCCATCTCCCTCTGTGTTAAACACTGCCTCTCCAAGACCTTGCCTTTTTTTCCCCTTTCCCCTCGCATAAGCCACATTTTTCAGTCCTGTGTTTTCCTTTCTCAAACTCTTTCCCCCTCTCTCTCTTTCTCACTATGCTGTTACTGTATACTGTGTGCTTTTTTGGAAGGGGGGGGCAACAAAAGGTTTGGAAAAGTGCATTTCCCAGCTATTTGTTTTTCAGTAAATCACTGACGATTGACTTCCTGCTCGATGTTTGGTCTGTTAAATGTCAACAACACAGCAAAGCGAAACACGCGAGTGCCAGCCAGCCAGCGCGCGCCGCTCAGCTAACTGGCCCGGATTATCCGTGCAGCGATGTTTGCCTTTAACTTCCTCTCTTTCTTCACACTTCACCATCTAACAACTGAGTTTGGTTTCTGCAGCTTCGTCCCAGTGCTGGATGGGTAATTTTCGCATTTGTGACATTAGCAGTTTACTCAGCAGAGGGCCCTGCGTGCTCTATCCAGCCACATGAACACACTGACATCACAGAGAAAAGTTTTAAAAGCCTTCATTAGCATTTCAGAGTGCCAATGTGAGAAAGTGACCAGAGTCTGGCGCGCACTGCGGCTCCGGAAAGACAAAAGCAGGGAAAGAAAAAGCCACATTGCCTAAAGTTTTCTGCTTCAGAACCAACACCTGGACGACTGCAATGTTTATCTGATGTTGAAGATTCTCATAAAGACTCATACCTGGTGTTTCATTAAGTAGTCTGCAAGGGTATTTAGCAGCTTGTAGTAAATCTCAAACCATGGGAGATAGCTGTGAGAAAGACACAAAAAAAGACACTAAGACGAGACAAAAAAGACACTACTGTGGGGGAAATGTGATTATAATGGAATAATGCTTTCAGAGTAGCACAGAACAAAGAATCAGAGATTTAATACCATTTTAATACTGTAATTTAACAAACCATCCAATATTCTAACACTTTTATAAAAATTTTTTATTTAAATATGTTACCACGTTGACCATGTGTTTTACTAGTTGACTACTGTATCAAACAATAAAGACTGAATAAAAAAAGACATGCTTTAAAACCATGAATGATAAGTACAATTTAGTATTTAGTATTGTGATGTCACTTTGCATTATGCTGCTATTGTGATAACCATAATACAAGTGACAATGGACAACAGCTATGGACGTTCAGATTGAATAAATTAAATTAATAAATAAACAAATACATAAACAATCATCTTCCAAAACAACAATAACAACAAAAAAAACCCCATCAGAAATCAGCTTCTACCACTACGGACGTCCTTCTGTCCTGTCTCACCTTGACATTTAACCAAGTGGCTTTGGGCTTCCTCCAGTGTATTTAAGCTACAGTACACCATCCCCTATTATCACATTCTTTGTACTCGCCGGCACCCGCATTTTAAACATTCCAGGCAAGGCTGCACTTTGAGGAGTGGGGGAAAAGGAGGGTAAATAAAAGGATTTGGTTTCTTCAACAAAAACATGACTAGGCCACTGTAGCCTGTAATAAACGAGGGATAGAGGGGAAAAAAGAGGGATGCAATGGTTTACAAGCATGCTGCACCCAGATGCACCAACACAGCTCAGGCATCTTACTTTAGTCACTAGGTGATTTTATTTCTCCCCTCACAGCTTAAAAAAGGTATTTTAGCCAAGCCAGGCTGAAGAAAGAGAGAGAGAGAAAAAATTACACTGTAGCTCTGGTTTAACTAATCACACCCCACCTCACCAAGAGATACAGTATCATTTATCTACGACATCGCGTTTTTGGTTTAGCTTGACAGATTCTTGGCAAAGTTGACAGGATCCTGAAGGTGGAACAGGGCCAACATTTTGTTTTGGCTTAGAGGTTGCAAGAACACACCATTTATTTTGTTATGCAATCGAATGGGGGGAAATGCAGATGGCTACAGCTTTTCTTTTTAAATGCCGCCCTGATTTCAGCATTGCATTATGACTGAAATCTCACTCTTAATTGAGACTGATTACATCATTTGAGCTACACTTTGCACGCTGGGCCGCAAAGTGTAATTGTCATAAATGCTTCATTACCTGCGATTGGGGAAAAACCGAGAGAGGCTTCAATAAATCAGTGTGGGAAGAAAGTCAAATAATGTAACATGGCCTGTTTTTTTTTTGTTTTTAATCTTCATAAAACAGTTTCTGTGCAGTTGATTCCTCATTGAACTACAGCACACACAGAGGGATGATGGAAGTTCTCTTCCCCCCCCTGCTTTCTCTTTGCATGGGTCATTGAGCGCTCCGGCAGACTGGAATTAACAGACAACAAGAAAAACAATAAAGTGAACGTAATGCAAATTTTCATATCGCTAAATCCGTAGAGGGGGCCAATGACGGGCCGTTCCCAGGGAGGTGCGCTCAAGCGCGAGAGCTAGAAGTCTGAATGACCATTAACCTGAAACAATCATCTCCTAACATGCCAATATTTTGACATCCGCAGGAAGATTCTTCTAAACCAGGTCACGCTATCTAAATGAAATATGCCTATGCAAATAACCCAACAGTCCATACGGCATGTAACTTAATGTTAACTGTGGGCGATGTGGTGAAAAAAGTATACCCCGATACCTGTATTTAGTCATTTTCAGAACCATGAAAACTATACAAAATTATAATAATTTAATAATTCAATGAGCTAATAGTTTGCGGTTTATAAAAGTTAATATGCAGGTTGTCCAGCCTCTCGATAAGGGGTGTACATTTCTTTTCTATGCAGTTGTTCAGTGCTGTAGAAGTACGCATGAGATCCACGTCAAATTCTGAAACGCACATTGTAATTTATCCTGATAACTCAGTCACATATACCTGCCCTATAAGTACGTACAAGCAGGCTGCCATTGTGTTCTGGGCAGCATGACACATCGTTCAGGATATTGCAATCAACTGACACCTTGAACAAGCCTGTTTGCCTGGCATAACAAAGCTAATCGTTATCTCCTTGCCCTCTTTGTTTAACATGCAAGGCTCCTGGATGCTAATCCTCCATTTTTCATTTGTGAAGGGGATTTAAATAGGAGTGCCTGCTGTCAGAGAGGCTCGACAGGCATCGAAGAACCCAAACACTCATTATACTCCTAAATGAGGGAGCCTGTAAATCTTTTGTTTTAAAGCCAAATAAATTATTGCAGTATGAGCAGCGAACCTTAGCTTATCAAGATATCCAGGGAGGAATACCTTTCACATAATACTGGTACAATGTTTTATTTCAACATAATAAACTTAAATTACACCACTTTGATACTTTGTACTTTCTCCCCCTCTCTAAGAACTTTGAAGAGAGGTGGAGTCAACACCCCCCCCCCCCTCCAATCTCTTCATGGGTAGTGGGTAAAAATGTGTTTGGATTCAACAAATCCTGCGATAGAGAGACATTAATCATTCTGAACTGTGCTGGGGCGAAGCAATCTAGCCGGTCCTTTTAAACTCTCAGCTCCAAAGTGGTATGTCTACTCGCAAAGTAAACCGAGCTAATCCGCGGCCCACTTGCAACTCCTCACCCACATAAGCACCCAGACCAAGCTAAATACACCTACTGCTTGGATAATATGGCTAATATGAGGCAAACTGGCCAGTCATAATAGAAAAGGTCGAATTTTAGGTAACATAAATGTGAGACATATCATTGTACTTCGCATACAGTATAAGGAAAAATTAACTATGTTAACTATGTTAATTTAGAGTTATCCTTCTGGGCCATTTCTATTGGGCCATTTGTCAAGAAACACTTACGCAATGCGGAAAGCTGCCGGCATTCTTAAAAAACAAACAAACAAACAAAAAAAAAAACAAAACAACTACTGTACATACTTTTCTAAAATAGCAAAAACATGACTGAATCCACCTTGATTTTTGTAAAACCCTGTGACTATACAGTATTTAAGAAATATATATATTT
>JBBPDC010000038.1:11876560-11890772 GCA_037974485.1 Hemigrammopetersius urotaenia
GAGAGAGAGAGAAAGAGAGAGAGAGAGAGAGAGAGAGAGAGAGAGAGAGACAGAAAAAGAGAGACAGAGAGATACCCCTTCTCTTTTTCCTCAAGCTGGTGGGATTCCTCCCTCGGGGGTTTTGGTCTTTAAATCTCGACGCTCTTTAAAAATTCTGCCAGCCAGCAGGTCTACACGCCACTGTGGACGTGTCTGCAGCAGGGGAGGGGAGGAGAAGGGAGGGGTGTGTGTATGTGTGTGTGTGTGTGTCTGGCATAGCCACCATGCTGATGGCACAGAAGCACTGGTGACAGGTTTAACCCAAAGTTCCGCCTGTAGATCAATGCTGCAGCCCCTGGCCTCTCGCTCTCCCTTCCCCAATTAGGTGCTCCGTCCCTCTCTCACTCTCTCTGTCTGTCCATCTCTCTCGCTCAAAAGTCCAGCTGTAATACAAGCAGCTACAGAGGCCCACAACTACTAGGACACTGTTTGTTCACAAACAGGCCTTTCCAACAGTCTGTTTAACATGCAGTATCATCTTCCTTTAATGAGAACTATCACTGCTATTATTTCAACAAAAAATACAAAGCTTTAAATACATTTTATGTCCAGTATTTCTTGTGAAATCACAGGTATGAATAGGGTACACTACATATTGAAACACCGTTAAGAGGATTTAATAGCACATGGGTATTAGTGAGGTACTGATGTTGGATGATTAGTTATGCATCATGAAGATCTTAAAGACGGAGTTCCATCACCCCCTCCAGCTCAACACTGGGGGGCTTCAAACCCCTGCAGCAGACAAAATCTCTGCCATATTACTGATCTCTCTGCAGCTGACTCTGCAACTGGCTCTAGACAGTAGCTAAATCTTTTCATTTGAGATACCCAATAAAATGGTAAATGGTAATAACATGGTAAATAGTAGAAAATAATTTATTATTATTATTATTATTATTATTATTATTATTTTATCATCATGATGGCACTAATACTGGCAGCCCATAATGGCAAACTATGTACAATTAAAAAATGCAAAATTAAGAATTGCACTGGACTAATCAACAGAAGTTCAGAGGGAGTGTGGATCACAAATAACAAACGTCAAGGCTGTGTTGTGGGTAATACTGCTGCTTTCCAAGCAGAAGAGGTTTGATTCCTAATCTCGGCAGCTCACAAGCTTACACCAATAATATTGGATAGATCATTAGTCCGTCACATGATCAATATCTTGTTTAACAAAAAAAAAAACACACACATTCTGCTGTTCGGAGAAAATTGTGGAAATCAGTACTTTAAGAACTATGCTGTGTGCATAATTGATCTTATTTAAAGGATTTAATACATGACAGTGAGTGAGACAGCAGTTTTAGGTGTTGCAGAACTTTTTCTGTTCCAATGCATCAAACCTTAAAATTGTGTAATTCATAACATGTATTAAGGAAATGTCTTGAAGTATTGTGATATTCTTTTGCCACATCGCATTGCAACCACAGCAACATTAGCTATGACAGCTAGACACAGAGAATGTTCACGTTTCAGGTTATCAAAGCCTAGCTGCATCAAGAGTTCTCTTTATGAATGGAGCAGCATATCCCCAACCTGCACCTTCAGCTTTAAAGCAAAATACTGGCAGGTACGGGTAGATGCTGTCAAATTCATACACAGTGTGGTCCTGACATAATACTTGCGAAAGAAAGGAAAAAGAAACACTGCTATAGCCAGGAATAGCCACTGAAACATCCAAAAAAAAAAAAAAAAAAAAGAGTTCACTGAAAAATCTGCAGGGCTGAGCAGCTTCTTGTCACTATTTTGCTTAATTTTTATGGCTATAGTTTAAACACAAGAGTGCAAGACAAAATGCACAAATGTAATGATTCAGCAACAGTGTCAATCAGCAGCAGACATCTGAACTCAAATTCCTCTCTGGTTATAATATCCCAGTTATTATTTGATCAAATACGTTATTTAAATTTTGTCATTTCACTGGAACATGCTGTAATGTCTCATTCAATATTTGTCATTTACACAAGTCCTTCATTGGATATTTCTAGGACTGCAAAAATCACTTAATAGGATAACAAAATAGATCATTAAAACGTTTAAATAATGAAAAAGCCTTTTGATCAACCGACACGTTTACCACTTGAATCCACACTCCAGATGAGCAACATTTGTTAACCAGGCTAACTCTTATTTCATCACCAGCAGCACTCATCTGCCCACAGACTCTTTGAACAGTTTGTGAGACTTCATTCCTCACTATCTTATCAGTTTATCTCCAGCTGTAGCCCGAATAAGTTTCTCCACTCCTCCAAACTGCCACTTACCGCCAGTGTGCTCTCAGATGAGTTCCTTAAAATAAATGAGAGCAGACGGCCTAACTGCTGTCTGGAACTACGGATTCGGTTGATGTGATCGAGTTTAACGCATGTTCAGTTGCACAGCATTTTACTCACTTTATCTTTTGGTCACATCTCTTTTACCACTGAAGTATATTACATAATGAAACCACAAATCACAAAACTAGAATACATAGAAATTATGAACACACTTTGTAATATTCAGAATCTTTTGCCGCACTAAACTGAAACATGCTTTGGAATATTTTATGCAATACTCAGAGAGGAAAATGTTTTAGATGAGACAAAAATACACATACTGGAACTGAAACTAGAACTGAGACTAACAGTGTAACCAACCAGCAAACACAATGAAACCAGTTCCATGCTCCATATAAAGTATTTTTGCTCCATCAGATTGTGGTTGTAAAAAACACAGAATGCACCTTAACCCTGCTAACATTAGCACTTTCAGTAGAAAAGGCAGTGAAGGCAACACATGACATGCAACCAAACCAGACACATCATTCTTCTGTAACAGCGTGTTCCTCATTTATATTGCAAATTACAACAATCAGTTAATGGCCGGTTGGTAGATATCGCATTTTGTGGGAGTTGTCTGCTCTTTTACAACAGTTAAGGTGAGAATAAGAATGTGGCAACTCCATCTTAAATCAGCAAAAGTTTAGCGTCTACTTAGAGTGCCTTAAATACTGATACTGCTCCAAGTGCACACAGCATCACACTTACATTCTGTTCCGGCACCATGATCTGATGCAATGACAGATCAATGGGGGGAAAATAATCTGTGTGCTCTGGACCTTCCAATTCTCCAACCGAGATTTCTTTCATTATATTTTAATCATATGCTGCTGGCTTGCCATTTTGACCCTGCGCTACGCGCCTTTAATAAGTGCCGATTTCGCCCCTGGACCAAAGCAACATGCTAAAGGGGAAGTGTGAGGCTCGATGCAGTTTCAAACTGACGCTGGGTGTTACATTTTCACTTGAAAAGACTGGAGCAGAGCAGGTGGTGCTTGATTTCTGCTTTTTCTCCCCCACCCCCACCACCTCACCCACATTTTCACGGCTTCTCTCGCCGACCCTTAGGTGAGGAGAAGCTAATATATGGTGTGCCAGAGCAGAGGTCATTCCTCTCGCTCACAAATACAGGCTGTGTGCTTAAGGAAATGTAGCAGGTGAAGTATTGATCCTTGGCTCTTAAAAGCAGTGACAAGTGCATGACAGGGCCTCAGGGACCAGACATGGGGTATGACGGCCAGACAAATTACAGAATAGCCATTCAAGGCTCTCTAACACACCCAGAAATTATGACTACGATTACGGGTTTCAGAACCTGCAAATATGAACAAGTTTAAATACAGAAATAAAGGGAAATACAACCGAGCTTCAATGTAACCCATTTTGTCACAGAAATGAATTGTAGATATAGGTTAAATGATCTAAATCTACAATACAAATCATCAGCCTTTCAAAAACCACATCAGCTAAGCTCAGTTTTATTTTAAATCAAGCGCAGAAGGAGATATCGCTCTCCAAAACTCTCCAAGCTGCATAAATTAGCAAGTGACAGGCGAATGGTTTTGTTCATATGATACAACTGATATTATTCTGGGCCAAGTGGAGATTCAGCCACATATGCCCCAAAAGTGTGGAGCCAGAAACATCATTAATTGAGTGCCAAGTGGCCTGGGGGATTTTCTGCATTTAAGCTGTCATCTCCCATCGGAGCGCTCTCTCTCGCTCAACACAAACAGCAAAGACACCTCTTCACTCTTTCACTTCGTTCTTTCTTTTTTGCTCATGAGTTTTGTCAACCTTGGTTTAATTTACATTTAGCAAATTATGCTCCTTGGACACAAAGGGCAATGATCCTTCCTAAAGTTTCTTGGGTTGTCAGACGAAATAGAAGATTTGCTATTTGACCTCTAAACATTGTAGTCAACTGAGAATGGGAATTGAAAGTCGGTGAGAAGTTATCACAGTTGTTGATTTGCACAGCAACCATTCTGGAACAGTGTTTGCAGAAGGAAGAGAATTGTTTGGTCAAAAATTCCCATTCACGCAATTTCCCTGAAAGCCAAATGCAGCTGCTAATTTTTGCCATTTTATGTATTGAAATAGACAAAAGTACCAAAAAGAAGTCACGTTTCAACATGGACACCAACAAGTTTGTTAAAAATTTAATTATAAGTAACATTAGAAGCAAGATCAGTTTAAACTGTATGTTAATTATCATCACCATGATATAAGCCAAGGCTATGTAATTGATTTGAATATAATTTGTCACAATAAATCTGTTCAGAAAACAGTTCAGAAAAATGTTCACTTTACCCAAATGTTTTCAAGACATCTTTGAATCCAATATTGTCACTTCAATTTAGAACTTTAGCTGAAAGACTAATGTTGCTTAAAAATTGGAAGCCAATAGTCACCATTCAGTAAACACTCTGAAATACAAGTGGCAAAGACTGGTGGATGTGGTGGATTTAGGGAACAGTATGATTTACTGTGAGCTATAAAAATTTATCTAGAATATTTTGGTGGCAATTACATCATTAATATCAAAGATCAAAGAACAGCACTCTCCAGCACTAATATCTAAAATAACTGTGCAAGTTTTATTCATTTTTATAGCTCACAGAAAGCCATACTGTGTCCTAAACACTACATTTAGACAACATTACCCTGATGAAGAGTTGTATTCAGCCCTACTAGTTCCAGTGTTAAAGTAAGAGATGGATGCCAGGGAATTCTTCTGCATTTAGGGTAAAGGAAAAAACTGGGTAAATATGACTTCGAGCTGAACTCGTTTAAACATTGGAACTTATAAATCATCATTTGCCAGAAAAACATGGCAAAACCAAGGTAACAGATATAAGAACAAGAAATGGCACCAACTCTGTGTTCACCCAAGATGCTCGCCCTGAGGTCAGGCTAATCAGGAGGCATGAGCAACAGTGGGGCCTGAATAGGGGGGTCTAGCTTAGGCGGGTACAAAGGCCACTTCACCAGGGCCGGTGTGTGCCTGACCCGCAGCCTGGATAGGCCCCATAGGCCTAGCAGCCTGGAGAAGGGTGGGGGCTCAACCGCAGGATGCAACACACAAAGGGAATGCACAGGGTGCAGGGCCACGTGCAGAAGTGCTGTCAGTGGGTGCACTGAAGGAGAAAAAGGAGCCCCTGCCACTCCTCCTCCCTTCCTTCCAACTTTTGCCATGTTGTCCCCCCATCATGGTTTATCTCTCATACACCCTCCATGCTGAAGCATTAAAGAGATAGCGATCACCGCAGCGGCTGCCCCTGTGCTCCAGCATTATGCTCCACTGGCTGGCTGTCCCCTGGGGTGCCCATCAACATCCTATAAGGAAGTGCATGGAGGAAGAGGCCACCAATCATGAAGTGTCAGACTGGGGGCATGAGATTGAACACTATGTCAAAAACAGACAAATATTTGCTCTCTAGGGCTCTGGGGACCAGGTCTCAGGAGCTGGAGCATCACTAAGCACACTGTCTCTCAGCTTTGCCAAGACTAAGGATTGACTGCCACCAGGATGAATCTGAGCTAGTGGTCATTTAATATTCTTTACAACTACAAGGTACCTGGCTACTCCACTCTTAAAGGTTCCAAATGGTTCTTAGCTTAGATATAATTATGTATAAAAACCTTTATATTATATAGATAGGCTCATCCGTTCCTTCCCACTTGAGTTTTATTTATTATAAACAATTGGAAAAGCATAGGTTAAAACGTTCTTCAGGAAAATGATAATGCTTCTCTAACGGCACTGGTTTACAAAACTATAATTGAAAGGTTTTTTTGGAAAATAGAGATGGCTTGTCTGTTTCAATGGGCCTCTGAGGATATCAGAAGAAAATGCCGGATGGGATAACCAAGAGAAAAATTAATCTGATCCAATCATGTAACAAATATAGACTGAAAAATCACACACAATGTGATGTCATGCTGTTAGCCATGTTCCCTTTCGCAAGGCAGCAGAGTAGATGAGTACTTTAAGAGTGATAGAATACTAGTAAATGCAAGTGCTTCAGTTAAATACAGTTCACTTTAAAGCTTAATAAAAATCTGACTTGTATTAACCAACGCTCAAGGTGTCAGTATTTTTATTGGTGTCAAAAGAGAATAAGTTGTATCATGCAAACTCTATTTCACTCTATTTTAATACAGTATGTAACGTTTTGTCATTATAACAGCTAGTAGTCAATCAAAACACAATGGGTTGACAGTGTTGATATGCACAATATGCTCCTAAAAGTGTACTGTGATCATATTGTCCATTTCTATACTGTAATCAACAGAAATGTTTAAAAAAAAATTAAATATGAGGACATAGTTACACACTCATATTTGATCCACCACACATGCTGCCAAGAAGTTATCATTGTAACTTCCTGAGTGTACATATCACTAACAGATAAGACTTCCTGTAAGGGCTAAACAGCCTTACTGAATGAATATGACCTTTCATTATAGCACATGAAAGAGAAAAACTGACAGTGATTGCACGGTTTGGCATCAAATCAAATTAGTGGCAATGTAAATATGGCTTTTTGTAAGTAACGTATTGCATATAATGGGTCAAAAACTGCAAGGTGTACCAGTCGACCTTCCAGAGAGAAGAGAGCCAACAGCTCTGTGACTGGTCTCAAACGAACACACAAAAATCTCATCTACTCCTCCATTTCTTCATAATTCTTTTTTTTTTTCCAGAAGATTGGGTGGACATCTGAGTTCGCATTTCCATCTGTCTTCTTCATTTGCAAAAAACGGCTTTGCTGCATTTCAAATGTCCGCTGGTCTGGCCTCTCCACATGGCAGCTGTAGATGACCAGGACCACGGCGAGTCTCAGGGGCTGAGGTTCTTGCACTTCATATTTTACCGCCCCTCTGTGCCAGCCTCCAGTCTGTTCTCTGCTTATTTAGAGCCCCTATTCTAGCAGAGTAGGCAAGAGAAGAGAGGAAGAAGGGAAGAAAAAAAATCCATATTTCCATAATCCACACTGCTGTCTGTCTCTGTCTCTTCCCTTGCTCCCTCTCTCCATCTCTCTTGCTTGCTCACTCTCTCTTGTTCCCCTGGGGAAGACTAACCCCTCCACCCCTATCTACGGCCTACAACTGTCATTACGCTCCGCAACAATAACAGGATAAACAAAAGGGGGCCTGGAGAGATTGAGTCTGCTGCTGCCATATGCTGGCTAACTTGAGGAAAAAAGGGATTTCTCCGGCTACAGAGGGAGCAGCTCCACAAAGAGGAAAAGGAGCCTAATCCTGGTAATGAGGTGACTGAATGAGAGTCTTTATGTGGACGTGGAAAAGGCCGATCCATCTGTACACAGCCAGCAAAAGCGCCGTCCTACTACAGAAACGATCCAGTTAAGAAAAAGAAAAACCGGGGGGGGGGGATAAAAATGGAAAGAAACTAGTGTAAAGAAGTAGGCTACACTTCTTTAACATTGCTGATGCTTTCTGAAGCCATGAGCCACTTTCTCAAACCACAGTGTGCGAGGTTTTCTTTTCTTCTGTTTTTCTCCTTCTTGCGCTTATTGTTGTTGTGGGCCAGGCAGCGCCTGCAGCATCACTGCAAACTTCAAAGTGCATGTGTAAGACAAAGCCATTTAGACTGTGCAAAAACCAAGTAGTTTACGCTTATTTGTTTCTGCTTCTTGTCTCTTTTTTGATCAAAAGTCCACTCTTTTTAGACCTCGAAGACCTGCTAACAGGCCCTTCCAAGACCACAAGCAAACTGTTGAGTGTCAAAAACCAATGTGTTGCCATGCAAGCCAAAAACCAACACGCTTTCAGCAGCCACGGTTAGGTCAACCAGAACTTAGTGCATTTTAAGGCTAAGCATGAGTACAGTATAATGGCTCAGGTCAAGTTTGTATGATCATTAAGCGGTGGAACAATGCCAGAAGTATGTGAGGTGTAGCACATTTAATTCAGGAGTGAATGGGTGCTATTAACCTTCACTAGCATTCAATTAAATACATTTCAATAAGGATCCCCTAAGGTAATCAGATGGTAAATACATTACTCAGGAGTGCAGAGGTGGGTTTGATTCCTGGATTTGTGTTTGAATTCCAGCTGTGTCATGTGATGTGCATAAACAGGAACCTTCAAAAAAGGTTACAGAATGCATCAGATCCAGAAAATGTCCCAGACAGTCTAGTCCTGCACTAAAGATTTTCCAATGAAAGAGAAATATAGTCTTAATAATTAACTAGTCTTAATCCCTGTCTGGGAAGCAGACCCTATATCGTGATTTTAGTCTGTGCAATAGTGCTATCATAAAAGGCTGCAATTTGTAAATGTACCTCCAACCAATCACAGTGCTTCTGATGACACTGACAAATCACAGCTCCAGATGTGCTGGATGTTCTGATCAAAGATTAGCCAAAATAATTTTTTGTTGGATTTCATAAATCCCTTAATTAATCAGATTCACTAAGGTGTTTTTAAAAGGCCCATAGTCTACATTTTTTAACCAACAAAAATTACCCCCAAAACAGACTATTAAAAATAAACAGACTATTACTGTTAATATGCCTTTAATACTGAAATATGCAAAGGATTTTGTTTCTGACTGGCCTTTCTGAAATACTATTTAGAACATCAGCATGATCTGATAAAACCTGAATAAGAAAATATATGTAAATGTATGACAAAAACTATTATTTGAAAAAGGGCTGTTTTGCAGCTTAATTTCTGTTTATGTACTCTGCGGATGAGAAGTGAGTGTAATTCTTGAAACTATATTTGCACAGAGTCTCTTTTTTTCCAGAAAATAGATCATATCAGCTCTTTAGCATCTCGAAAGGAACTGCAATTGCAATATGTAGCAGTAAAATTGCTATGCTGATCATCTGTCGCCATCATGCAGCCCTGGGACCACTGCATATCTGGGACAACTGCATAATAGACACCAACTTTTTCGGACTGTCTTTAATTTTAACTTTCAGAGAAAACGCATTACATTACACTAGTTAAAGAAAAAAATCTGTCAAAACTGAGTAAATATTAGCTTTCACACCCTGCTAGCGATCTGACAAACTAGCTACAGCCACTCTGTGAGCACATGTAATTCACACAATAAATTATCTGAGTGATTTTTGTAAAGGTTAGTTACCCAATTCTGACAAAGCTTATATTACTGTTACATTACTAACACTTCTTGCTTATTCAAAGCTACACTTGGTAGCTTATCCTGTCAGAGCCTTAAATACACCAACAAGCTTCATTCAGCTTCATAACATACCACTCGTTCTGTCACATTCCTGTTGGGGAATGAAATCGAGTATCTTCTATGTATGGAGTTATCCATTGTCCAATCCATTATCTGGATAATGTGGGAGGACTGGCTGCACCTGTCGCTGATTGTTCTTTCATACTCCAAGGTGAGCCCTTGTCCATGTTAAATATCTAAACATTGAATTTTACCCAGTTACAATCACAGGCTGCAAAATAGACACAATGAAAATCATATATGATTTCATGTGTTATTTATACAGTATTATAAATGTAGGGCACTTTTTACAGGCAATACGCATGTAATGCCTATTTGCAATGGCTGGCATGGGATCTACCTATTCAGATACATCTTATTAGTTTGCATTTATTAAGTTTATTGGGATAATACAAGAAGAAAGGACCCCCCCTTTCTTTCTTGTCAATGAGCACTTTCAAGGGGGATTCAAGAGTGGTGTAATGTGGCATGAGCAAAGCACTGAAAAATAAAAGGCTTAACGTATTTAGTAGGGTTGCCGTTGCTGTGGCGGGCGGATGAGAATGAAGCCCAGCTATGCTGAAGGTTTTGAGTGTGTGAAGCTCCATCCATACTCATTCCTGTCACGGCCACATGATAATTATCCGTACGTCAGTTGAAGACCTGCTCACTGCTTTTCATTATCAGTAGTAGCTCAATGTGAGGTGGGGAGTGTGGAGGGGAGACAGTGAGAGCGAGAGAGACTGAGAGAGAGAGAGAGAGAGAGAGAGAGAGAGATAGACAAACAGAGAGGGATAAAGGGAGAGCGGGAGAGAGTGAGAGATGGAGAAAGAAAGAGGAGAGAGAGACAGGGAGGGAGAGAGAGAGAGACGGAGAGAGAGAGTGAGGAAGAAAGAGACAGAGAACATAAGACATAAGGAAAAGGAGGGAGAGGTCGCGGATAAGGTGAGGAGGTTCATTTGAACAGAAATGAGCGAAGGAGGAGTAAGAAGGGGGGGAAAGTTCCTCTGTTTCCAACCTGGTCTCCGAAGTCCTGGGGGAACTTCCACAGCACTGTCGGATCTGTAAGCAATTGACAGACAGCATTAATCAGTGGCTGCACAACGCCACGCACCATTCAGAAGACATACATATTAATGAAGGGGGTGGGGGCAAGGGTGGCTTCTCCTATGTGCCTGCACACTGCAGCATGGAGCAGAAGTATGAGGGATTCTGCATATGCTAATAGCAGCCATGCAGAGGCCCACAGCCATACAAATTGTACATGTTATGAAAATTTCATATTGCACCAATCTTGAAGTATCTGCAGTGTACTATTGACAGGATTAATGCAGTTTTTTTATCATTATTGTTAAAAAATCTCTTTCATAATAAAATGTTTAAAAGACTTTGATGTTTGTGCACTATTTGAAATGCATGTTGTCTTTTATAATGTGTGATTTTTTTAAATCAAAATTGTTTTGCATTTATTATGAACCTCTTTCAGTCTCTTGTACACGTGCCAGATGCAGAGACAAGATATTTGGTTATGACAGCCACAGTTCTGGGATTCAATGTAAAAGCACCATTCTCTAGACAGGCTCTCACTGAAAACATAAAAAGCAAACAAATGGAACATAGATTTTGACTTAGATATTCAAGATAAATCTTTAACCCTGAATAGACAATACTGTGCCTGAATATTTCACTTGATCAATAGGCTCAATTGGAGCCTATTGTTAAAGACCTTTAAGATAATAAGAGTATTAGGCACAGTCTACTATTACGCATAGCCTATTATTTTGAACAATATCATTTCTTCATAAAGTCCCAGAAATGTAGTCTCAGCCAATATGTACTTGCTATTATTAGTGAGGCCACTGTGATCAATAAGGACTGAGAAATCTACAACATTTATGAGCCAGTCAGAGGAACCAATGTCCAAAGAACATGCTGTATACACACACAGACACACACAGACACACACAGACACACACAGACACACACAGACACACACAGACACACACAGACACACACAGAAATGGTTGAACAAATACAGTGGCAGAGGCTCCAAAGATCCTCACTCCCTGCTGATTCAATGTCAAACAAAAAATAAAAGATATAAAATTATGAACCCCTCACAATCCTCAAAGAGAAAGCTAATAATACACACTGTTTTGCATTCAACAAAACTGTATAGCATGCCAAACTGCTAACTAGCTGAGCTATAGTATGGGTTGACCGATTATTAATGCATTATCAATAACTGCTATCAATTTGTGCTCCAGGATGAATGGCACGTATAAGATAAAAACATAGATTTTTTATTTTTTGGGGGGTGGGGGGTATTGTGCGATATGTGCGATTTAACATTTTAGAATAGTGACATCTAGTCTAGAACAATAAGATATAGACAAAGTACAGTTGCATGCAAAACTCCCAAGTCAAGTTACACGTTGCCCAAAAAACATGCCCTCTATTGACAATGCTGACACAATAAAAACATAATTTTATGTAGGTATACACTTCTGTCCGCCAGGCTGCAGATTGGGGTTTGAATACGGGCAGGTAAACCACACTACACCCATGAGACTCATTCGCCTACTGCAACAAGATTAAACTGCAAGTAACCCTGGATAAGTGTGTCTGCCAAATGCATTAATTTAAACATAATGCAAATCTACAAAAGCCTGACCAAGAGTCTAATAATAAATGAAGCTGCCTACCAGCCAACAGAGACAACGTGAAAACCTCCTCTCTCATTTGTATACAGTTTTTAATATGTCAGCAGTTATTACAACTGTACTAATGCTGACTATGTAAAGCACTCAGCAATTCAAAACATCTCAACACTCTCATGTGAATTACTATTCAAAACTAGTAACCCTCTTCCTTCCTTTTTCTTATTCAGACAGCTGATTATCCATGTAATATTTTTTCCACAATGTCAAACAAACATCCAATATTGCAAGCGTTTTGGGGGTGAGGGGGAGCGTAGTTGGGGGACAGAGGTGTGTTACATAATCCTATTGCAGGATTTCACGGACCTTGTCTTATAAGATTTTTTTCCTCCAAAACTAAATTTCCTTCTCCCCGGGGACTGCGAGTCCAACTCCTTCATCTGATCTGGCAGAGCTGGGTCAATTTTATGCTGATTTTATGGGTGACAGGATGAACACCAGTGCCAAGGGAGGGGGGAGGGGGGGGGGGTGCAAAATGGGAGTCACCAGAAAGAAGGGAGGGAGGATAGAAGTGGGTAGAAAAATGGTGCTGAAAAAAAGAGAAGATGGAGAGACTGCAGGAGAGGCAGAGAGAGAAAAAACAGGACAGTCAGAGCAGAGAAAAAAAAAGAAAGGAGAAAGAGGTGAGTAAAATAAAAAAAAAAAAACATTCTACAGAATACATCCAGGAGGGTCCCGTATTGTAAAGCATTCAAACATACCTCAAGACATGCTTATTCATGTGAACTTGCAAATCTCAGTCCCTGAGGGAATTCAGCTTTTTTGCTATAGGGGATTCACAAGAAAAGCTCAGAATTCAGATGAGCTCCTTTCATAAAGGCCATCTCCAAACTGGCCCACCTTGAATGAAATGTGTCCGATAGTCTGGGTTAAAAGTGTCATATTTGCTAAAACACAGGAGGACTTTGAATATTCAAAGTAACTGCAAACTCCACAAGAAGAAACTGTTGTTGCTGAAAGAAATGGTAATACTCATGCAATGTACCTCTTTCTGATGTAAAAACGAGGAGGTTGTTCCCTGTTTTTTGCACTCTCACAATGATAAAAATGCATCTGGCAGTAGCGCAAAGTTTAAAAAATTTGGTTAACTTGATATAGCATTCTATTAATACGCACTAGGGAAGCTTGCTATCAACCTCAGAAAAATGTTTTGCTTGACTGATATTTCAAACCAATTGTTCAGTAAGTATTTCTTGCACTCCAAAAGAGCTGAATCTTCAGGTGTGGCTGGGTTATTACACAATAATGTTACACGATAATGCATCAGTACCAGCAGATACATGAGAAATACTGAACATAGGTTTTAGCCCATAATTCTCATTTGCCTGGCCTGAACAGCATTTTAAAGGATTCAAATGCGTGTTGGTGTTACAGAACAAGTACTGTAAGACCCATTGGGTTCAAGGCTAAACACCAGCAAGATCTTGTGATTAGTCAAATTAGTTGGACCAACTGCAGTATAATGGTGAACATCTCAGGACATAATTAATGGCTGGCTTGTATTATTTTACATTATAATTGTTTATTCTAGAATGTTTATCTCATGAAAGCCTCAAATCATCAAAACACACAAAGAAACTGGAACATCTAAGGTTCAACTAAATTGTCAGAGGGCTAATTTGCATATGGTAGTATTGCATATGGCAGTATTGCATAGGTTAATATGTTTATGGCTAAATATATTTTATATATTATATATTTTGCAGCCCTATGAAAAAGCTACGTAAATTTCTCCAAGAGGTTGCCATGTAGTCTCTGCCACAGAGAGGACAACTGATCTGTTAATCAGTGTAAAATAGCAGGCCAAAATCATTGTTCAGTCTGATTTAGTCACCAACTGTCCTCCTTTTTTTTTTTTTTTGGGGGGGGGGGGGGGGGGGGGTGGGGGTTTTGAAGGGGTGGGG
>JBBPDC010000038.1:11890782-11911946 GCA_037974485.1 Hemigrammopetersius urotaenia
CCCCCCCCCCCCCCCCCCCCCCCTCTCCCCCCCCCCCCCTCCCCCTCCACACTAGGGAATCTAGTGAGATGAAGGCCCCTGTCTGAGGGTGAAAAGCTGTCAAAGAGACCCCGGCTCCTTGCCTCTCCGGGCTCCTGCTGCCATATTGTGAGCGTTCTTGCGGGGGCGAGGCGTACGGGCAGATAGACACAAAGGGGATTAATGGGTTAAGGCTGAAAGTTGAAGGTTAGGAGGGTAAACCTAACCCCTACTGCTGAGCCAGAGAGAAATGTCACCATGACAGACCTGAGGCTGCTTAATCCCCCCCAATACACACACACATTCACCCTCAGCGTCCTGCTCCCTCCCTAACCGCCTTCCCTCTGCCCCCCTTGGGCCTGATGCTGAGAGCGCTCCTGTTCCCAGCAGGTCTGTGAATCGCCTCAAGCCAGTGTGCCCGCGCACGCACACACACACACACACAGATCTGGACACAAGTAGTGATATTACACTATAACAGATTATCCTACCACATGATTCAACTTCACACAGCATCACATATACAACCCAGGACACAAGCACTAACACTGCTCCTGAACTCCTGAAAATTGTTCTACTGATAACACAGGTCAACAGGTCAAAATCATGAGAGATAGGTTTATGTGGGTTTTGTAGTGTTTTTCATGCTGATTTCAAATCTGTGTTGTTTTTCCCGCACATACAATTTTTGTGATGAAGCTAGTTCTATATTGCATGGTAATTGGTATAATTAGCATATAATAAGCATGCCGAGTGTTTTTGAAGAAACAGTGGTAGCTGACGGACACTGATCATTATATCTATGCCACAGCGTGCGCCTGTCTGACTTCACACTGAAAATATTGAAACTGTTACTTGATTGGTGCCTGGGGTTTAATAAAAACCGCACACAAGTCTATTGCAAATCTAATATTACTCATCATTGAAAAAGTTAATGTGATTGAAAATAACTGAAAGCAGATCTGAAAACAGCATGAAAAACAGGTTTAGAAAAGTCTGATGTGGTTTCTGATGACTACAATGAAAAAATTCTTGACCTGTGTAATCTGTTCATATCACATATCTCTAATCTTTTTAAAACAATTCAGTACCATTGGTGGAATGCTCATAATGATCAAGTTACTGGGATCTACAGTAATTACCATTTATAAAGAGACAATAAAGGCAGCCAAAAAACTGATACATAGAATAAAAAAGTTTTTAAAAAATGCCATCCAGGGCTCTAAAGAGTTGAAAGTACTAATCAATGACATCCCTGTTATCTCACAGACAAAAGAAGTCACCAGAGTAAATTCTTAAAATGTGTTGTCTGGCAGTGACAGCAGAAAACAATCCAGTATGCTCTTGGCATCAGTCTGGGGAAAAGTCATTTGACTGTGCCATGAACACCGACTAATGGGTGAGAATTGAATTGAAATCACCTCAGAGTGAGCTATTTTCGATTGCTTCACACCCAAAGTGTAGCAGGGCTGCAGCTGATGGAAGGGCTCAGGAGGACCCTCCATTGATCCCCCCTGGGCTTCATGCCCAGCTAACCTTCGACAGGACCGCCGCCGCGTGGCAACACGCTAGTGCCCTGAGCGCAGGCGGTGCGGGTCAGTCGCAAATCAATGTTTTGACGTCCCGGGGATGCCTGCCTTTAAAAGTCGATACGCAGCGCTTTGATCGAGCCTGGGCCGAGGGGGGAGCAGGTTAATAGGTGAGTGGTGGAGAGAGCCCAGCGTGCTCTCACAGCTGACACCACTTTTTACCACCTCTGTCTGTCTGTCGGCACTTCGGATGGGCCAAGGAGATATTGCAAGAATACACAGACACAACAAACAACACGGGTCAGATTTGAGGCCAGCCCAGCTGCTTGGCTGTCATCATATGTTAATAGAACTGCCAGTAGCTTCATGCGTTGGATTTCGTTATGGGTCGAGTTGTGTTAAATAAAAGGTCTATAACAACAGCGATTATGCCAACATGTCAACAAAATGTGCCATCATTTTTCTGATGCTTGGATATAGTCCTAATTTAAGAAACACACAGACCGACAAGGAATATTTTTTGGCAGCTTGCAAAAGAAGAATGAAGGGGGGAAGCCATTTAAACTGACAGCAAAAGTTATGGAACTACTATGGAACTGCAATATGTGACTGAAGTAGGCATGAAGCAACACAGTCAATTTATCCAGCTGACTATTAACAGTAACCGAATGTCTCCAAAAATGTTACATTACAAGCGAAGGATAAAGTTTGTAGCTTTCAGTGTAGGTAAACGCATTTGTTTGTTCAGATGATCACTGAGCATGTTCCCTGTAAATAATAAACTTACTTGAACCGAGAGAGTTCATACTTTTGCATATGACTGTATGAGGTCATTCATTTCAATTACAATGCATGAATGAACAAAGCTACAGGCAAGGATGACTCTAGACACCTAGACAGAGAAACCTCACACACTGTGGTTTGGGGAAGGGAAGAGAAAGCGGATAACCAAGGCTGAAGATCAGCAAGAAAATCCCAGCTGCGAAATCCACCACAAAGTGCTCTGCAACGGTGAGAACGGTGAGCAGCAGGATGAGAACAGGTCTCTATTTATTTAAATATTTAAAGATCAATATGAGTCATCTTAACCACACTAACACTGTAATGGTGAATGGTCACAGTGCCCCCATCTCTGTTGATTAAGACATTGTCTGATTCACTTACCCGAAACTTTTGCTACCTTCATAAAACATTCTGCTTTGCCAGAACAGTGCGGAATACAGGAATTATAGTCCAACATTTAAACAGTGGTCTGAGTCAAGGGCATCAAGATTTGTCAAGCTGTCATAATCTCATACATACTTAAAATGTTTCAAATTCATTTGACAAAATCTACGGCAAAGTATTCTTGCCAAGAGCTCCTGGTACCTTTCAGACAATTGTCATGTTTTCTGAATTCATGATCCAATAAACACAAGACAAACAGTCCCAGACTTTGATGTTTGCATGCTAAAAGGCTCAGCTAGCATGCACTTCCTCTGAGTCAGGTCAATTAAAATCACTGGATATTTTTTAACTGCCCCACCTGCAACGTCACCGGACAGCATGACACGTTTGGAGGACACTAACTGCCGATTCTGTTAGGTCAACTAAATGACACTCGCATTGATTGCAGAGAGGAAGGGCCATCTTTGCAAGGGTAATTATGCACTCACGGATTCCTGGTCACCGAGGTCCGTTGACAAACTTCTAAAGGATTTCTCCACACAAGACATAATTCTCTGAATTATTCAGTTGAACTTTTATGAGGTATAGTAAAGAACTCTCAGTTTACAAACTGTTAAACGGTCCAAGTGTCCACTGTATATAACAGTATCAAACGGCCCCTTCTAAGGACATGTAGATCGAATACGAGATGCTATATAACTATGATCTGGCAAGATAATCTGATCTGAAAAGGAATGATACATATATGTGCATGGCCATTCTAAAGTCATGCTTCTACTGCTTTATATTTACTGTTTTATTAAGATCCATTTTATTACTCTAAATAATGGCTTATTATGCAATCTGTCTGACTGATTTGTTAAGCATAAACATTGTGGTGTATATGAATAAGCAGTGGTTTAATGAATAGGTGGCTAGCAGTGATTCTAGGCCACCAGTGGTAGATACTAGATACTAGATACTGTGTAGGATACTAGCCTTTGGACCATGAGGTCATGAGTTTGAATTTGACCTTCAGCATCCCACCACTGGGTTGCTGAGAAAGACCCTTAAACCCAAATTGCTCCCCTGTAGTTAGGGAATGGAGGTCACTTTGGATAAAACCGTCTGAAAAATGTAAATGTAAATGTAAATGATTCATGGGGTCAACTGATAACCCACGGGTCAGACGATTTGACCCATGTTTTGGGCAGATTTGGGCCAGCTTATTAGAAAGTTCTGTAGGTGCAGGTGGGATGGACATAGCAGCAACAACTTATAGCTAAGTTATAAAGAATTTGCAGGTCTGTTGGGTACAGGTCATAATAAACCCTGACCAGTGCATCACTGGTGGCTGCTTTAAACACTGTCTAAACAATGGCATTGTGGGGGTAAATTTCAGGTCAATTTCATGGGAGTTGGGACACGGCACATCTATGACGGTAGAGAAACAGAAGCACAAAAAATATAATAAAAAACTGGATCTGGATAGGGCTTAATACAGCATATACCTGATCCATGAAAATACGTAGAGATGATCCAGCTACATTTTCAATTCATTCAATTTCAAACAAGCTTTGATCGTGTACGGAATAAGTGGGTCCTTTTTTCCACAAACCAACAGTGCTGGTTGCTTGGCACTACAGAAGAAAGAATACAAATCAATAGAATATTGAAAAATTAGGTCTACATAAACCTGGTCAATATTTCTTGTTGACGCCCTTAGATGAAGAGACACGTAACGCCAGTCTGCTTGTTCCACCGTTCTCCCTCTCCTTGTGCCTCCTCCTCTCTCTTCATTCTTGGCCAGAGGTTAAACTGCTGAACTCTCAACCTTCTTGCCAAAGTCTTTTTTTTCCTTCCTCTTCTTCCACCCCTCCTTCCTCCCCCTGCCTTACCTATAAAAGATTTATTTCACAGTATGTAGTAGTCCGGATTAGCCCACTCCATGGCCCAGAACAAAGCCATTGTCTGTGTGTCCTAACAGGTCTGTGGAGAGAGGCAGCCAGTTAGAGGAAGCTGCAGCTACTTAACGCCCACAATAATGCCATTGTAAGTGGCACACTGGAAGGGTCTTGGGTTTTCTTTTGGTACTCGTCTAGACTTTGAGCGAGAGAGTCAAGGAACTGGGAGAAAATCCCATCAAGCAGTCGAGTGAGAGTTAACTAAGGTAACCTGCTGTGAACCTGATGAAGATGTCAACTGAACATATGGCCCAAAAAAAAAAAAAGAAAAAAATTCTATTGTCGAAACAAGGAGCTTTTTCTCCCCCTCTAGAATGAAGGGGTGTGCAGAAAGGGGAGGGGAGGATGGCGTTGGAGTGCCAAAAGCAGGGGATAACTGTGGTCATCAGTTTACTTCTGGATCAGTAGCTTTATTCCAGTTATGAGCAGCTCCACCCCCAGAGCTCACAATTAAAGGGGTAAGCAGATTAGCTAGCATCTTTGAAGCTCAGCAGAAAGAAAACACTCGCAGTTGTTCAAAAATGTTTTTCTCCAACTCTTTTTTTGGCGCTCCCCTGATTGCATGCAGCAAATGGCATTACATTTCATGCTACTTTAGCAAGCAAGGTCCTCAAGAAAGGATATACTACACTTCAATGACATGCTTCTTAAAGTTATCACACTGATCACTTGCTGCCTGGGAACCTTTCTAAAGAAAGGAAAAAGCCATGTTTTGGGTTCTGTTGCTTAATGATAGGTTATCTTACTGGCTATATAGACTTCTATTACAGAAGAAATTCTAAACAAGTTAACATTATATCAGAATTATACAATGCGGAAATATTATCTTTGTGTTGAAGAATTTCATACCAGACCTAATCCAAGGCCTCAACCAATGAGTAGGTTTCTGCATCAACATAGTTTTTTTTTTAATTTAGTTAAGCAGTATGGTTGGAGGTTCAGGTTCATGTTACACATTCCTCTGAACGTTCAGTGCCAGGACCCCTATTTTCTCTGCAGGGGCAGAAAAGGGGTTAGATTCTGGATCAGAGTTCATAGGAATTCTGGCAATTTCCTCCTGGATCAATACAGTTTTCTGATACTGAATGCACAGCCAGAAGTACACAACAGCACAGTTGTGCTCTCACCAGGCTCAATCCTTCCCTTGTCTATGTACCAACTGAACTGAACAGTTCAAGAATGTTACATTTTAATATGAGGCTGGATGAGCAATATGTTTAAATAGAAATGACTGTAAATGATAGATTTGTATAAACACACATATACATATATGCCCATAGACATTTACATATTTATATATACACATACATATATACATATCTACACATACACACACACAGTAAAACACATTTGAGATAAAACTTGTCATGCCTTCATATCACAGTTTTACTGCAAACTGCACTGAGCATTTTGCTCAGCACCAAATAATTTAAACACTTCCAAACATGATGCCATGATTTCAAAGAACCCTTTTGAACACCTTTCTCAAGATTGCATATCAGAGACGTGTATACTAACCCTCAACCTGAAGAGGCCTATAGTTAGTCAGAAAGAACTTGTTTGTATTAACAAACAGCAGCAGCACAAAAAGTGATATGTTTGGATTTTGAGTGCAGTGACTTGATGTTTCCCACTTCTAGAGGAACTAACAAGACTATGTTCCTTTTATTTGGAGTTTATCTTGTTTGACAGGTTATGAAAACAGCCACTTTGAAATCTCTAGTACTTTTTTACATACGGAGTGTGTTTTATTTTAAGCAATGTCCGGAGTGTGGGACCCGTTAAGCTGAATCTTCCTGTATACTCATTATGTCAATAATGCTAGGTTAAACTGAAACAACTGAGACATGAAAGAACATGTTCAGCTGTTAGTTTAAGTGAATAAATTTGACTTTTCACAGAAGGGCATATTGGATACTAAATAAAATGGCTTGCTTTAGGGCTGAATGTTTTGAGCAAAGTATCTACATGCGATTTTCCCACAAATACTGGGATATGAATTAAAGGCATTTATTTTCTATAATTTAAGCTTGAGGCCTTTTTCTTTGCCAAGAAGACCTGCACATTGATTTTTTTCACACTGAATATAGTGTGCCAGACTGTCAGTTCAAGAACTTTGAGAAATTATATTAAATTTGCCCACTTACTGTTTGTTAAAACAATGCTGAATAAAATTAGTATTAAAATTGCTACTAAACTGTACTTGCATAATTGCATCTGCACTTGTGATCTCTGCGTTTAATCTCTTTCAGCTCTAAATTTGGGTTGTTGTCTTTGTGACCCTTGGTTAAAATCAACACTTTGAATGATACTGCTTGCCATCCCAAAAGATCATATTATACAGACATTCAGAAACATGTGGAATTGTGCTTTAAATGATCTCTACCTGCCAACTCCAACATGTTTTTTAATAACACCATAGCAAGTACAGTATATACACACTACCAACTCCCAGGTAAAGGTCTTGACAGCATGAAAATCTAATCTTTGAACGAATAAAATTACATACAAAGTTAAAATTAGGAAAATAGGCTGACATTTTCAAACTGTCCAGTTTTGCTGATGGCATGACTGTAATCTTTAATCTTGTAAAGTCTGACTGTAAAGTCTGTAATCTTTCTTGACTCTTCACTTTCACTTGACTCTCTTCCACTAAATCTTTCCTTCATCACTGCAATGCTGCAATATTTTTATCTTTTCCTGAACATCTCTGAGGCTAAAATGCTAGTCTATGCATTAATAAGCTCTTGTATTGATTAAATAATTCCCTTTTTATTGGTCTCCCTGCTATATATCTGCCTTTCTGAACTTCTCTTTATGATATTCTGCCAGTAACCTGCTCATGTACCTTATTCAACTTTATCTGGAACTTCAAAACTCAAGAAAAATTGAGAAAGAAGACTGCTTGCCCTTCTCCCTAGGAGCCACTGGCTTGTCACCAATAACACTGAACCAATATACAACTACAATCCTGTAATACACAGTATGGTTCGCATCTGGAAACAGCTTCTCTAACTGAGAAACATGTCTTTCCTTCTTCCAATGGCAGGAAACTTATACCCTCCAAAGTTGATTGCACTTTCGAACAATGGAAAACTAAAAGACCTCATACAGTGGGGGATTTATACTTAGAAGGTACTTTTGCCACTTTTACAAGAAAAATACAACTTAAAAGCTTGTTTTTTTAGGCACCTTCAGGTAAGAGATTATCTTAAAACACACATGGAGAATTTCTCTACAGCTGGCCCGGATAAACGTAACAAATGTCTAGGCAAAAGAGACAAACCTGACAAGTCCATATCCCACATCTACAGTGTTTTACTAAATGTAAATGCCTCTTCCTCTGAGGTATATAAAATGCTTGGGAAGAAGAAATGGGATCAACCAATTAAAAACAAGCTATGGGAGTGGAGTTTAAAAAACATACATAGTTGTTCAATGAACGCAACTGATACAATTTATAGTGTTACACAGATTATATTACTCCAAATCTAGACTGAGCAAAATACTTCCAGGTACCTCCTTCTTATGTGAATGGTGTCAGTCTCAAGAAGCTACATTAACCCACAGCTTTGCAACATGCCCCAAACTAGAGAACCTCTGGAAGGATATATTTAGTGTCTTTTAATTCTGGAAAAAGGCGGAGGCCTCCAAATTGAACATGTGGATTGCAGAAATAATTACTACTTTACAAATAGAATGTACCAGGTGTATTCTCATGGATAAATACCAACAATTACTGAATATATGTTCTCCATTTATTACAACTCTTATACAACTTGACTGCTAGTGCTGTGTGATTGGGTGGCAGGGTTTCTGGTGTGGATTCCTTTTTTTATATTTTTGTTTATTTTTGTACACTGTACTTTTTGTATTCATATTTGTCCCACACATAATTCAAAAACTGGAGCAAACATATCTTACCAGATGTAATGCCATTACAATGCTCAATAAAAAATAAAAATGGAAAAAAAAACTGGTTTCAGTAATACGCTGATTTTTTTGAGAACCAAACTCATTGCTTTACGCAGAAATCTCCACAACAACGTGGGACCTGCAAATATTCTCCACATTTTTTTCGTGGCAATATCATTTTAAATCATTTTACTTCTAAACTATTAAGTATAATTAACTATAATAATAATAATAATAATAATAATAATAATAATATTAATAGTAATAATTCGTATTATTATTATTACTAATAATAACATCAACAACAATAATAATCATAACAACAGCAATATTAATATTAATAATAATTTCTTCACGCCGCCGGTTGTCGGAGCGCTCTTGCCAGCAGCCTTTGTGGCCAGTTGCTTCCTGGGTGCTATACCAGCGATGGATTTGCGTGTGGTCTGCTTTGTTCTTGCTATAGTAGCGTGAGATGGTGTTTTGCCAGAAGAAAAATAGTGAAAATAATAAAATATATAGACTATATAAAAAGTATGTGTATTGATCTGAATATTTACATTAAATAATAAAACTTTTTAAAATGCTAAACAAAACATGCCAAACAGAGCTGCATCATTCTCGCATGCATTCCTGTAACCTAGTAACAATATATTTAGGGTTTACACTATAAAAATAAGCATTTTTTTTAAAACCAAAACACAACGACGCGTTTTTTCTTCATACGCAGGTGCTCTTGGAACGTGACCCCTGCGAACAGCAGGGGATTACTGTATATAATTTAATTCACAAAGAAAATTTCTCAAAGCATTTTGGTACATACAACTAAAAATTCAAGTTAAACAGGGAAAAGTCTCTCTCTCCATTGCTACATTAATAGGCTTACTCTTACATCCTTTTTCATGCAAGTTCTGGTTATTTAAACTTAAAAAATATTGAATTAAAAATAGATAGTACACCCGAGTACATGACAAGGTCCTATACGCCCAAGACAGGATATTATTCAGCTTTTTTTTCTATATTTCTATTATAATTTTCTATATTTCTATTATAACAGAGATTGGGAAAAATGCTAGTACGAGGGAAAAATGCATAGCTAGATTCAGGTTTTAGGTTGGGGTACACCCCAATTTCACAGCTTCATGATTGAGTGGAGCAGCATATGGATGTCAGCTATGTGACAGTCACAGCCTAGCACTGTATATTAGCACAGTCTGTCACAATACATGTCCAAAGCCAGAAATGTTTATCAACTGTCTGCATGTGAGAAAATTTTCTCCCCCTCATCTTCTTTCCTGCATACCATTTACTCCAGCGGCTAGTACTTGAGAGTCAACAAATGGCGAGCCAGAGCTTGACAAAGACAATAAACAATGTTCAAACAGTCTGCCTGACTCAAGAGTTATTTATATGCAAGGTACACACTTTTCAGGGGCAGACGGAGGGTGGGGTCTTCTGTTGTGGAGCTATAGCTAAGTACGCTAATCATATCAGTCATCAGAGTGCCTTATCACAAGCTAGGCTACATCTCAGAGACATTAAAATGTCTTTACCTCTTAAAGGGGGGCAGCCACAATTCCCGTTAGGGTATGTGAGCAGAAAAGCTGGAGAAGGGCTGCAGCAGGTAATCACAAGTTGCAAACCATATGCTCGCGCCATCTGCCTCACGCATAACACATACACACACATCTAAAAGCAGACTACCTAAATTAAAAAAATAAATAAATAAATAATGGGGGGGAAAACAACACAAACCCATTCAGGGAGATGACAAATAACAACTGGCCCGAGCCATCCAGCTTAGAGCCACCTCTCACTCTCACTGCAGAATCAACAATATAGGCCAAGCCCATGCCTAAGGGATGCAACAAGCCAATTATGGTCAGCATTCTTGTCAATACTATACAACGTTGGGACACTGCTGTTTTAAGTGAGGGCAGCAGAAAACATATCCACATCTCAGTAAAACTCAGTGGTACTCACACAGTATAAGTAGGGCCTGACCGATATATCAATTATATTTCTGAATAGAATTCACTTTAGACACTGCTAAGATGACGGTTCATTTTTTCTTGACAGTGCAGAATAAAAATACTATAACACAAACACAAAATACTATAACACAAAAAAGCAAGTGATCAGAAACTGCTAATAATTCTGAAAAGCCATATCCCTTGTGCTACATGTTTCTTTTCTATTTTATTTTTCTCCCTGTTTCAGTTATGATGTGTAGTTTAATGTCTCGTTTTCTAACCTCTCAAGTCCTGATTGTAGAATTAATCAGGCTGCGTTTGTAACTTTGCCTCCAAGTCTCACCTATGCAAATGATTGACTAAGCCCATACTGTGTCTCATTCAAACAACTGTTCAGGCTGAAACAGCCCTTGAAACTTTTGTATGAATGGGTGGGGATACATTTCTGTAGGCTGAATCTAATAATTTATGTAAACATGCTTGTTGTGACATTGCAAAAACAGCAATTTCAAAAACAGGTAGTGTGGAATGGGGAGTAAATGCTACATTTTGAACATTTAACAGTGGCTACATTCTGCATTAAATTCTCATTTTTAAAGAATGATAAAAATGCCTTTTTTAATGATAAGAACACTAAGAACGTTAAGTTTTTTGCTCCTAAATCTGCCAATTTAAATTACATTTAACAATTCACAGTAAGCAACTACATTATCAGTCACGTTGCATATTAGTAAAGCAATGTAAGTAAAACTACTTCAATGAATGTTAAACTTCATCGGCAAACATTACAGACTGTTTGCTTTGGTGACCTTAAACCTGAAATTGTTAAACACATTTTCATATCACTTCAGCCTTGAAACTTGTGTAAACAGGGTTTTTATTCTATTTGATTCTCCTCAGCAGCAGCAGCTTCACTTTGATAAAGTCATTTTTCCAAATGCACTCATCACAAAATATTTGAAAACCCAACTTATCATGAAACAAATGAATGAATTAAATATGCACACTTTGTTGTAAAACACATATGAACAGTTTGAGGACATTCCATTCACAGATGAGTGGTTATGGCTTAAATTGGGAAGGAGGAGAAAAGACAGGCATGCATACTTAACCTCTGACAATACTCAAATTAATTCTTTCTGACACTCACTGAATCACAGAAAGTACAGCAGTCCAATCAGGTGAGAGAACACTGTGCCATGTGTGACAACAAAGACCTCATGGATGAGTCACATGATACTCAATGACAAATAGCACAGCTAAGCCCTCACAAAGACATGCTTTGGGACTGACCTATATTTGGTGGTGAAAAATGGACTACAGCTTTAAAGGGCCAATATTGCAACCGAGAAGTGTCACTCTTCATGTAAACATTTCAAGTTGGCAATATAATGAGGGAAAACAAAACTATGCTAGGATTTGCTGAAAATTATCTAACAATTGCAAATAAAAGATTTTTTTTTGATAATGGGATGTACCTTTGTTCATTTGGATGTGTGCCTGTGACTGTGTGTGTGTGTGTGTGGAGAGGGGGTGTATTCTTTGAGGGTTTTGTTGTGTTGCTCTATGCCTGAGGAAGCCATTAGTTCCACAAAGTGGCATACCAACACAGAGATATGCCAAGGGATACTTCACCAGAATTAAGTCATTAAAAGGATAATAGGTCAACTAATACATCCCATATTTTTGTGGAACCACAAGGTGTATTTCCTTTTTCAAGTTCTCCATCACACATTAGAATACAATAAAGGCATAATCAAATATTCACTTGAAATATCAGTCAGTCATCTGTTTGATACTGATATATTTTGGAAACAACTGATATGATTCCAAAATCACTGAAAATCCTTTTCTTCGGTCATTTTTATGACTGGTTAAAAAAATAAACTAAAAATGACAGCCAATATAATCCACATCCCTTCTGTCTGAATTACAACATATCCAACACCCAAAAGGTCAATGTTGAGTCAAAATAAGTGTGGAAGTGACCGTGAAAAACATTAAGACCCTGTACAGACCCTGTTCAGAGACTGCATAGAGATAAGGCAATGAATGAAACTGAATAATCAGGATTAGTCATACATTAACAGAAATGTATGCAAAATGCATGAAAAATTATTTGGAAATGTACTCTTCCAATACTGATGCTTAATTACTGGTTAATATCACTATCAATTTATTTTCTTGTTAAAACTGCTGAGCACTAGGGGTGGGTATCAAGAAGCTAGTAACTAGTACTAAATAGTTACTAGCATTGTCTGCTAGTAAAGGATAACCATTGCAGACAGTGGATTCCACTTGATTCCACATACAGTGGCATACAGATTTCTGCAAAATTCTATTCAAACATTTTTCCATGCCCTTATTGACTACTGTGGTTCTGCTACAATGCGTTGAAATGAGCTCTATAAGTAGGGCTATGCAATACGGTCTGTTAATCGCAACATTGGTCTCTGAAATACTGATATAGCAGAAGGCTGCAATATGCAAAGGGACCTCTAACCAATCAAAGTGTTTTTGACAGGGTGACCAATCACAGCTCCAAGTGTTACAAGGGGTTAAGATGAAAAAGTATTCATGCAATTCTGGCCACGCATTTACAATTTAAGACTGATTTGCCAACGTCTTTTAAATGAAACGTCATTTTCTTCACATTTCATTTTTCCTTGAAGATTATGCGGCTTTGTTGACGAGAAAACTAATCATAATTAATCCTTACAAGATACTTTTCCAACCTCTGTTTATACCTCAGAAATCAGGCAGTTTACTGTGCCTTTAAAACTCATTGGAACATAAGCAAGAATGAGATTGGACAAACTTGCTGCAGGCTGAATAAGGAGCTAAAAAATAAATGTAATTTTGTAACACCACACAAACTACAAATCGAAAAAGGTCTGTACTGCCACCTTTGTTTCCATTTAAGGACTGTAAGGCTGGGGCAATCACCTTTTTTAGAATTTCAATACTATTTCGAGCCCTCAAGTCTTTTAAATTTCAGAAAAGTGAAAATATGGGCTTTTTTGAAATATTGAAAGGAATCGTAATACATAATGGTATAATCACACTACCCTAAGACCTACAGTCCTACCTAGAAGTCAGCAGAGCGTAGGTTATTGGGTTGCATGCTGTGATGCAACGCTGCAGTATGCTGCCACTCACTCCAACAATAAGCAAATGTTTCCCGCTGGCATCGTCACACAGACAGAGCTGTGGCCACAAGGCCCGTCCAAACTGAGCCCAGCAGTTCCTGTACAGCATCAGGAAGGTCAAACCACCTGAGAGGAGCCAGGCCCACTCCCCTGCAGGGCCTGACTGTTCCCGTCACAACTGCTGAACCTCAGCTGCTCTGCCACCACTGCACACCCTCCTCGCGCAACTGTCATCCAAGAGCAGACGCTGCTGCCAGACAGCTATGGAGCCGAAGACTTGGTCAAGTTTCTCCAACACCGGCCAGCCTTACTCACTGATTGACACATGGCACTGAACCACACTACATTCAGGCTCATGTTTAGACACATTTATTACATTTGTGACCAACATCCCTAGGGCAATTGCACATATTATTGTATTTTGCCTCCTGGCCGTTGCTACCTCCTAACTGACGACAGCTCAAGCTCAAATAATCAAAGATTACTCATCTGCCCTATAAAGGTGTTTAAAGCACCGATCAGAACTTCAAGCGCTGGTTGTTTCACAAGACTCAGTACTTGCTTTCCTATACATATGTCTGCCTCACCCCACATGACAAACACCCACTTCACATTCTGTACGCTGCGTCATCAAAACACATTTGTGAAAGTCAACAGCTTAGGAAAATAACTGTGATCAGCCAAAAATGAGTTACCTACAATAATGCAGATCAGGCGATAATTATGCCAGAACTAATTTATAATGTATAATTACAATGTCATGTATAGTTATATGACAAAGTATAAATAAAATATTCCTGTAATTCTGAACACACATGTACAATTTGAGACACTGATTTGCCAAGGGCTTTTACGTGAAACTAATTTATAATGCAATCTAATTTATGAATTTTACACTTTTAATTTCCACCAAGTTCCTATCAGCTGAGTAAAGTGTAACAGAAGGATTATAGAACTACTGGATTTCTCCGGTACTGCAGCCTTCTTTTCCACTATCCTCCCATTCTAATAAAATTCCCTTCCTGACACTATTAAAAATGACTAATACTTCCAGTTGGCAGATTTTGTTCAAATCAAATCATGTCTGATTTGCTGGCTATTTTTCACACTCGTGTTTACAGCAGCACCGCACAGAAGTCTTCATGTCCGAATAAAAGAAAATAATCTAATCAGTGGTTATTTTTAGGCAACTGACCAGAGAGTGTGTCCAAAATGTGCAGATATTGAGGGAAGACAACTGGAAAACATTTCAAATGGCTAAATAACTCCAAACTTCACAGATCAAGTTGCAAATGTAGAACTCCAAGACGGCCAAAAGAGCATTGCTGGTATTGTGATGCAAGTGGATGAACAAAAGAGAAAGACGGAGTGAGGAAATGTTCAAATCCCTAGCACAAAAACACACCGATCCTGCAATATTAAATTCACATTGTGGCAAAACACCGCACTGCTTAGCACTTATGGGGGGAAAAAATGAACAACCAACAAAATATGACTACATTCACATGAAAATCCTAAAGCTATGCCCACATGCTTAGATGTGTAATCTCAAATCTAGAAACAAATATACACTCCCCTCCAAAAGAAAGCAGTAGACATAGACAGACACTCTAAAAGTTTCAATTTATTCCATCAATATTGTAAGGCAGAGTGGTAAATATCATGATCAATATCTGTTGCAGTTTCTGTTACTGGTTTAATTCGGTTATTATGTGGAGCTAGATGTGACTGCCTCAAGTTCTGCCTCAGGGTAGATTGTTTCATCACAATACTTCAGGTGATAAATGGAGAACTGGAGCGAGGAGGGAGGAGGACTTCCTGAATATAGTTCTGAAGTTAGAAAATACAATGGGGAGAGATCAAACAAGGCTGTTAGCTTGAGTCAAAAAAAAAAAGAATGCAAAAAAATGAATAAATAAAATTACAAGTAAACCAGCACACCCCAGTGATGCAAATGACTGTATAGCCTGTTTTCACTAATGGCCAATCAACACCATCTTACTCACAGCGGTATCTGTTAGACCGTCAGTGAACCCTTAACTTGCTCTGACCCCGAGACACAGCTGTGGGCCAATCAAGTGTCTGCAGACACACGTAGGCGGGTGCAGAGCAAATTCTCCTGTGGCTGAAAAGCTTTCTCCAAAGACTACAATACACAAGTGTTTCAGGTAATATAATTATTAGACAGTGTACTGATTAAACAGCAGGTAAAATCAATGTCTGTGGAGAATCCCCCCATCATGCTTGTGGTGAAAAAAAATACCTACAACATTTCCAAACATTTTAGGTTTTGCCAAATTCTTGATCCATGAGAGACGCTTGAATTATGATTTTTGACAAGCCTTGTGAGTGTAGCTTACAATCCAATTTACTTCATGTCAAAGAAATAAAGCTGCTTGCCATTAATGGAAAGCGGTGGCACTAATTGCTGCTCAAGCATAGTTGTAAAATCACTTTTCAGATCCATTATCTTTATTGCTTTATTACTTGGAGCAATCTGGATGAAAAGCACAGGCAAGACAGGTAGCATCTGTCTCCACCTACTGCCTTGGCACAGTTAGCATCATCTGCTAGCTTTGGCACGGGGTTGGAAAAACATCAATATGGCTCAATATAGCCAAGCGCGAGCATGCCAGTGAGCTCAATGCTCAATGAGAGCCGGCTGAGCATTCGACTTTTAATGTTACCGCTCGGCTAAAATAAGCCACATGCCACACTGCCTAAGGTCCTGTCAACTCCAGTTCTGTGTTAAGTTAATAAGCCGTGATAGCATTATGTTGCAAAATAATTTGCTCATAATAAAACCTGCCCTTGGAGAATTTTTAATGTATCTACAAGTCAGCAGGTTATCAAAAAATGACAATAATCTCACTGACCAGTTCCCACAATTGGCCAATTTTTCTGTCAACATGACAACCACCAACTCATTATGAATCATAACTGTCCAAAAGGCACACTAATTCAATATCTGAAGCCATATGGTGCTCTGACAATTTTAAGGATTTTTTTAACTTCTTCTTATGTACGTAGAAATAAAACAGCTGACCTCCACAGGTGGTTAATTTTGTTTTGCAGTCACAAGATAATTGGTAAAGGAACTCAGATCTCCATGAATGTTGACCAAAAAAGGAGGAGGAAAAAGAGAAAACAACAAAAACAACAGAACCTGCTTCTCTGCCATGAGCACAGAACAAGTGGATGTTGTTTCAGGAAGTGGTAAAGGCAGGTTTGAGCACCATCTGCTAAAACTCTTATTTTTAGAAAACATTCTTGTTGTAGCTTGATTCCTGTAAATCAAGTTTTGCTGGGGTTTAAAGTAGGGATACAGCGAAATGATTTTTTTTAAACCTGAAAATGAGGAAACACTTTACCAAAAAATTGGTGTTTTTGTTTTTGGCTAAGTCAAGCATTGCAATTGCATAAATTAATATTCATGGTTCAAAAAATAAATACATTACAAAACTATGAAAATATTTATTTAGCATTATATAAAAATCATGACATAAAAAAATATATATATTTTACTTGGCCCCACTCATAAAAAGCCTGAAATATTATACAATTAAATATGTTCTCACAAAACTAGTGAATTCAAGTGCAAGAATAAAATGCATTCAGAACAAGTGCTTTAAAAACTGTTGAAAGACAAAAAACATTCTTTGTAGGAATTTAACAAAATAGTGTATTAAAACAAAGACTGGCACAGCCCATATATTAACTGGAATCACTGGAAAACTTTCTTGCCTTTTCAAAAACACAGATGGAGTGGGAGCTCGGAGGGTCTTGCCTTTTCTCTGCTTCATACTCTGCATGGCAATCAGGATCTTTTGAGTTTATATGATAAATTAATCCCGACGCTGAGAAAGTCTATGGGGCTGCACCCCCTCGAGAATTTTCGGCATTCCACGCTTTCCGGGTGTCTTTCTTAGCTATTGTCACAGGTGTCACGGCGCCCTGTGTGTCCCCAATGAAAACAGCAAGGCAGGCAGGCATCCATGACTGTGGTTTCTTTCTTTATTGTCAAAACAAAACCTGGCTCGAGGGCCAATACATACATCAACTGAAAGGCAAGAATAGTACTAAGTAGGGATTCACCGACTGCAATTTTCTTGGCCGATTCTGATTACCGTGTGATCGGCCGATACAGATTTTTCCGATACCGATTTTTTCCCCAGATAACAGAAAATTAGAGCTGCTGCATGTATTCGACGACAATGACACAAAAAATGGGTTTCAACTTTTTTTATGTAACGAGGTAGTTACTTTCCCTGTTTACTGGTTATAATAGTGGCATATGATAGTGGCAGCTCTACAGCAAATACAAACAAAACGTGCGAGTGACCGGCCGATCACCGATCAAGCCGATCAGGCCAAAAATCGGCCGTTTCCGAACACTGGCCGATCAATCGGTGCATCCCTAGTACTAAGGATAATTGCAACACTAATGTGACGAAATCGTGATGAAATTGTAACAATGAACATAAACTGAAGTTAAATACACAACATGAACCAATGGGCAAACATAATCACTAAAGGAAAACACAAGACACTAACATACACTCATACATTCAAAATAAAAGTCCCCATAACAAAACCAAAAACAGTGACCTCTACCGGCCACTGGCCGAGACATGACAGTTATATTGAAATTTCGGCTTTCCACGCTTTCCGGATGTCTTTCTTAGCTATATTGAAATGCGCCCACACAGCAGACATGTTGCCTCTAATCCAATCTGGCCGAATATTCGGTGCATCCCTAGTTTAAAGCATATTCAGAGATTGATAGCATACACACAGTCATGTAGTCCATGTCCATCAGAGCCTCAAAAAAATCATGCAGGTGTCACCCTGGCCAGTCAGCTGATGACTAAATGTCATATACATAACTGCAATTAATAATTCGTCTTTTTATTCACTGTATACAGCTGTTTAAATAAATGCCTAAAGTGTATGTATTCGTTGGTGAGCTTTTTCACCTCTTAAGTGTAGACGTTAAATGGTATAACAGGTTTATGAAACAAATGGGCTACTTGAGCACTGACATGAGTCGCTCTGGATAAGAGCATCAGCTAAATGCTGTAAATGTAAGTGTCAATACTTGGAATCGCCCAACTAATAATACACTAATGGAAAATACACTGTGGAAAATAGTTGTAACCAACTCAAACATCAGGCAATTATGTAACACTTTGTGTAATTACGACATAATTGTGACAGGTCTGTTCTCAGCATGCACTCATTAACATTACTGCAACATGATAAAACATGGGCTACAATAGCAATGAAAACTGATTTATAGAATAAACAACACAAAAATGCATGTAAAAGGATCTTCCTCCATAGATATGTTTATCGCAGTATTCACCACTGCAATACCTTCACGTGTTTCACAGAAAAATGAACAACTAGACCTGTTTGTCTTTGACGTTGCAATTACAACTGCATACATTTACAGCATTTATCAGACGCTTTTATTCAAAGTGACTTCCATTCCCTAACTACAGGGGGCAGTCTCTCCCTGGAGCAACTTGGGGTTAAGGGCCTTGCTCAGGGACCCAGTGGTGGTGTGCTGAAGGTAGGATTCGAACCTATGACCTCTTGGTCCAGAGGCAAGTATCCTACCACCCCCATACGTAGTGGAAAAATCCAAATATGGTGCCAAAATCCAGCACCATTTTCTTCCAGTTCACTCCACGCCCACCAACAGTCAGGAAGAAAGAAGACCAACAAATGTCCTCCAGCCAATTTATTGTCTAATATACTAATATAAAAGTGTATACCGGTGTATTGCTATACCATGTTCCAGCCCAGTTCCAAGTCAATACACTAGCTAGAAAAAAATAAATAAAACATGTTTGGTAGCCGATTCTTGGTGAATTCCAGCCGTTTCGGTGATCTATTAAATTCCAACAGCAGCAACTGATTTAATTTAAAGACTGAAGGATCAGACAAAATGGTGCTTTGACTGTGTGCGAGAACACGTACATGCAAAATATATATATAGATACCTGCCTACCTGATCACTTACATTTATTCTACCATTCATGTTTTCAAACATATAAAGCTTACTGCCCAGAAAACATAAATCTGTCATTGAACATTTAATGCTGTATGTTCAAAATACAAAAAATAAAATACTGCTCAAAAGAAACACTACATTAATTCTTGCTGATAAATGATATACTGCAGTCACATGTATCCTTACAAGGACTTTGGGGGGAACGGCTTGTAAAACAAAACACTTGAACTGTAACAAGATACTGAAGGTGCTTAATGACACGCTGAGTATAACATGACAGAAATGTGCCCAGTTCCGAAAGCTCTTAAATTTTAGGACAACACATCAAACTTTTCCTTGGCCGTAGACTGCCTGAAATGTAGCTGCACTCCTGAGAGCTAGGGTCAGGAAATGAGAATAACCTCAGCAGATCATAAGGGAAGTGGACTATGAGTACGAGAGACCTGAACACGTTCAATTTCGCATTGGTGACTGGAAACGCAATGTTTTCCTTTTTTGGTTGTCGTGACCGAAGCCATAACGGCCCACCTGCTCCTCACCTCTTTAACGTCAAACAGCGATGATTGATGACATGAGCGTGGGAAACCACATATAATCTATGTACCACAACTGTTCATATCCTTTTACTTAATGGTTGATATCAGTGGTGAAATTGTGGATTTTGTTTTTATTTTCAATAAAGAGATGGATGTTCCCAATAGTGGTCACTTCCTAGCCTGTTTTTGATCAGTCTTGGATGGGAACAGGCTTACTGTAGTAATACTTTCGCAGAGTAACTCAAAACTTCATCCAGTGCTTTCTGGGTAGCCTGAGCAAGTGTGGGTGCTTATAAAACTAGTACCAACACCCACTCAGAACAAATAACCCGTCTCTGTGACCTCTGAGATTAAATGAAAATACAGACGTTCTGACCACAGCCCATGCTCTAAGAGAAGGGCGTACAATATATTTTAGGCCATCCATTACTGCAGTATTGGCCAAATATTATAGAATGATCACATTCAGCAGAATTATTACATTCTATTTAGTAGATTGAAGGGGAGCGATTTCAGCTCTGGTTTTGAAACCAGCAGAAAAATGTATTGCAAAGGGAGACAAAATGTTTCCATGCAAATCAACTCACCCAATAACTGTCACAGAAATCCAGTTTTATGCTGTAATTTGTGGCTGAAATTCAAAATACTGCTGTAGACATTTTGTGCCAACAAATAGATTACTACCACCAAGTGTCAACAAATTCCACGTCATTAAATACCAAACTTCAGTACCTAAGTAGTCTGTCAAATTAGTCATTGGCCAACAATTGCTACAGAATCTGGCAATTGGTTGTATAAATAAAACTCCGTGTGTATGTTATAAATCTCAACATATACACACGCACTAGAGCCCGACCGATATATCGGCAGGCCGATATTATCAGCCGATATTAGTCATTTTCCAAACTATCGGTATCG
>JBBPDC010000038.1:11912046-11946844 GCA_037974485.1 Hemigrammopetersius urotaenia
GTTTCAGCTTTCTAGCCCTTACGGTTTGGGCTGCACGATGCGTTTTATTGCAGGAATAATAATAATAATAATAATAAAAAAAATCCTTACAATTACAATAGGGTTTCTGCGCTACGCGCTCGAACCCCTAATAATAAAAATCCTTACAATTACAATAGGGTTTCTGTGCTACGCGCTCGAACCCCTAAAAATCCTTACAATTACAATAGGGTTTCTGCGCTACGCGCTCGAACACCTAATAATAATAATAATAATATTATTTTTATATATATATATTTTTTTTTTATATATATATATATTTATATATATATATATATATGTATAGGCCGATATATCGGAATATCGGATTTTAAAACCAACAAATATTTGTATCGGTATCGGCCTTCAAAATTCTTTATCAGTCAGGCTCTAACACGCATCCCCCGTCCCCAACCAACCTGTAGCACTTTGCACTTGTTTCAGGTTTCTTTCTGGTTCAGTTTACATTTCCTATCCTGGCAGATGCTCAGAACAGCTAAGCAATTTAGTTTTAATCATGTTCCATAAGTAAGAGATTCTAGCAATACAAGTCTTGCCCGAGGACTCTCAGAAGGTGAGTGTGTCCAGGTGTGAAATTGAAAAGCAGGGGCGTTACCCAATACACCACACCAACTGCTAAAATTTGTCATTTCAAAGAAGTTATCGCTCAGGACTCAGTACTAAAGTCAAACTATCCAATTTGGTATCAAAACATTTTGATACATCACAATGTGTAAATTACTTTGAGTGCTACTGTCACTCTAAAGTATACTCTTAAGAAAAATCTAACTTCATTAGGGAGAACCGATCATGTGCTTTCGGATGCATTCACATGGCGTAGAGTTTGCAGTGGTTCCAAGCAACAACTTATGTTGAAATACAGCAAACAGCACACGATACTTATTCATTTTATTTTGCTTTAACCAAGACATTAACAGATTAAAGACCACATATGTTCACTTGGTCCCTGTCCAACACTGTCCTATGCATGCACCACTATACACTGAGAACCACCACTGTAACTCCACAAATAGAATAACTTTCACCATTTTAGATTACACAAGATATCATTTCTGCAATAAAAACACAGATTGCTAGCTAAACTTTATACAGTCTAAACAGCTAAGCAGCTAAACAGGTAGACAACGTGGACATTTTAAGTCAAAAGCAGAACCAGCTTATTAAAAATACTTCTTCTCATTTCAAATGAAACAGAAGAGTCAACGTTGGGTTTTTATGTAGATTAGGCTACCGGAAATTCCCTTACAGAAGTAGACATGCATCTACTTAAATAGAAACCATGGAGAGAGGGTTTTAAAGTTCTGCCATAACTAACATTATACATGAAAACAGTCCAGGTAATGCAGAAAACTGCTTTCTATAGCACAGTAAACACTGGCCTGCAATAACGTAACCTAGTTACAAAAAAATATCACACATTAATAATAGTAGCGAGAGGATCTCTACACCCACACCTAGGACTAACTTGTGCGACGACGCAAGGGTGGACAGCCAAGAGGGAACCCTTTTAATAGCTGTTGCAGTTTATCTTGTATGACATCCACCTGACTTGACTGGAATTGGGTTATTTGACACTTTCTTGTATTTGAGTATATTCATAAGGATGATGTTTAGCCTCTGGATATAGAAAGCTGCTTTATTTGTGTATGAATTGACTCTGTTACGATGGTGACAGTATCCATACTGCTTTGCATCATGTATTTCATTTTGGGCTGTTATTTCACTACTGATCTCGTTGTACAGCACACTAAATCCTACACACAGCAACGTTATTTTGTAACTATAATGTTCTTGTAACTGTGTTGCACTATTGTTTATTGTGTATTTTTCTATTCTCCATTATCTTTTATTTTTCTTGTTGCACTGACCAAAAGAACTTCCCGTGAGATAAATGAATGATCTTTTCTTGCTTTGAATGGTAAGGAAAGTTTAATTTTATACTGACAAACGCATCATGTCCTCCATTGCTGCCATGCAAGTAACAGTCTCACAAAAGTTGTACTTGAGTTATATGAGTTTACCCACCCTTTCACACAATCAAACCAAAAGAAAAAAAACGCACCTTCGTTTTCAGAGGAGGGACATGCCACCTGTAGTACAAGATCAAACGTCCTCTCTGGATTCTCACTGCAACAGACAGAATCACAAGCATATTTTTCCCCGCTCACTTTTAAAGACTTAAATACACACACAATAACCCCGAAAAAGAAAAGCACAGTTGATCAGGCCTGGTGTTAAATGATACACTGACGTGTCAGGCTCTCTGTGCTCTCCCCCCACCCCCAAAGAGGGAGCTCAGCTGGGGACAGCTTATCAGAAAGTCGTGGGTTCCACTGACGTGCCCTTGATTACAGATACCGTCACCACACTGCTCGCCAGGGCTGTGTTCCTGTGTGCCCATTGCTGCACTTGGTTAATTGATTAAATACAGAGAAGGAATTTTATACTGTGTGCTGTGGTGTGTTTACTTAAGACTAATTGACACTTTACTCTCGTTAGCTCAGGCGGCTAACGCCAGACAGGCAGGGCAACTTCTGCAGTCTCCAGCAAAGAACCTAAAACTTATTTTAAAGTTATATTTATTTCAAGGCTCTTGGGGACGGGTCCCTTTGGCTTGTCATGGCATCTTAAAGCTCCGTGTCCTCCTCCTGAGCACAGAAAGCTGGGGGGCAGCAGAGCCGTTCCGGGCTAGGCTATGCTAAGCTAACTGACCGTTATGTGAATGGAGTGCTTCTCCTCCCAGCCTGCTGGAAGACATTAAAGCTTCGGGTCGGGTTTTTGGTCTCTCGGGTTGGACAGGGAGGGTACGAACTGGAGGTGCTAAACAGCCCGGACGTACCGTATCCTGCTGTCCATGGCTACTGCATGGTGATCCACTCCCCGGCTCGGGCTTCTCCGTGTGAAGGACGGCTCCTGGACGCTGCGGGGCTCTGGAGCTCTGCCTCTCCCGGCTACCTGGAGCACATGTTCCAGGGGGCTTGCATCACGTCTCCGGCGAGCACCAAGAACTTTGTTTCCCCGGTAAAGCGAGAGCCTGCAGCTGTCCGGCCGCCTCACTTCTGCACTGTTTATCAAACACCAGGAAGTACGAGCAGCGTCGCGTGACGTCACGCAGCAACACAACACCTGGGCAGCGGACGGGAGGAATAAGTGTGGACAGGTTTGTTTGTTTGTTTGTTTAGTTCTGTTTAAAATAGAACAGAATCGTTTGTTTGTTTGTTTAGTCTACAAATTAACTACATGAAAGGATCCAGATAGCAGAACACCTGGGTAGGAATCTGTCTCTGCGATCAGTGGGCCATGGGTTTGAAGCACACATGGGTGTGCTGTGGTGTGTTCACATATGACAAATGTACAATACACTAGTGCAACATAATGACAAGAACATACGTGTAACAAATAAGAGTGTAACACTGACATTAGTGTGTGTAAAGGTTTAGTGTACTATATCAGCAGATCTGTAGAGCAAGCTGGCTTTTGAAAGTGTCTCAGTGTTCATGCAATAAAATTAAATGCAATAAAATAGCAGCAGATAAGAAGGTAGGATGATGAGGTTAACAGTCTATTCGTAGACTTAAAAACTATATATAGTCCAGAGTTTACAGCTTCCATACAGCAGCGTGGATGAAGATGTTTAAAACAAGCTGCTCACCGCGGTCTAGACAAGGAAATAGCACCTCTTACACACCGCCCACTGGTTTTCAGAAAGTACCTCAATGTTGCACACCAAAGGGCCTTCAAATAAAAGAGCAATGCAGTTTCAGAATATTAAACCACCTCCTGGTTTATGTCAATGAGAAGGTGCAGATTCATATATGTATGTATTGAGTCATTTATACTGCAGGACTGAATGTCCACACACAGATAGATGAACACTGTTGTGTGGGTCACTGTTGCGTAGTTATGACTTTCTCAGCACATCATGGCACATTGTCCTCCACACCTATCTTAAATCCAGAAAAAGTAAAACATTTCAAATGTAGTAGCTATGTACTTATGGTGGATAGCTGTAAAATAAATCATTAAATTATAATTCCAACATTCATCTTATTTTTTCAGAATTTAGTGGCTGAATGAGCTGGTGACAGACATGATATTAATACTTGTAAATGTTAAGCACTGTCTACTATAGATCTTATTATTTTACTAGTTATTTTACTACAAGAATACTTCTACTATATACTTACTACATTTATTCTACTGTGAGGTGGCTTTGAGTCCATTGTTGCATTGTCATCTGTATATGACGATAAAGTTTAATTTAAATGTAGCCATTTCCAACTAGAACACTCTAGATAAGACATAACAAAATACACTATGCTTGTTTTTGCTTAATAAAAAGTTTTTTTTATTACAAGTTTATTTAAACATCTTCTCAAGGAATTCTGGACAAACTGAAATCTTACAGATTGTAAGACCTTGCATTGAACCCATCAGCCCTAAGAGGGCTAGGGAGCTCCAGGCAAGAGGAAATCTGAAAAGTAAAAACAGCAAAGAGAAAGTCAATGAGAAGAAATTCAGAACAGACCTGGTCTGCCACCTCAGCACTGCAAAGTTTCTGCCCTTTTGATCAGTGGCTTTATGTTTTTGCTAAATTCTGGCGACAGTGCTGTGCTCACAAAGCAGTCTAGAGCAGATGGATGTCAGTTCAGCTACATAAGTTTATCTCCCAGCTGCCTTGTGCCTTAATGTATCACCAAGTGTGCATCGTTCCCAAACACTGAGGGTAATCTGAACCAATCACAACCATTCTTTGTATAACAATGGAAAGAATGGATAAAAAAACAAGCACTTTATAAGAATGCTAACATATGAAGATCAGGGTAATGGATTTTGATCATAAAATCCAGGCCTGTCTAGGAAAATCCTGGATGGTAGGTGGCCCTTGACGTGACCATTGTGTATTTCCACAAGGTCTTGAGGAGGCTACAATAAGTGGTGCCTGAAACAGAAGGCCTGAAGCAGAGTTGGCTAAACTCAGAATATGGAGTCAGATACTTATTGATTTAAAGGACTATAAGGACATTACTTTCCACAGTTAATACACTATATTGACAAAACATTGGGACATACTTCTTAATTATTGAATTCCCCTTTTTTTCAGTGAAGGGCAATCTTGATGCTTCAGCAGAGCAAGACATTTTGGAGGCCATGCTTCCAACTTTGTGGACACAGTTTGGGGAAGAACCGTTTCTAATTCAGCTTGACTGTGCCCCAGTGCACAGAGAAACCGCCATAAAGACACTGCTGGATGAGTTTGGTGTGGAAGAACTTGACTGGCCTGCACAGAGCCCTGACCTCAACTCCATCCAACACCTTTGGGATGAAATGGAATGGAGATTGTGAGCCAGGCCTTTTCATCCAACATCAGTGCCTGACCTCATAAATACTCTACAGAGCGAATGGGCACACATTTCCCACAGAAACACTCCAAAATCTTGCAAAGCCTTCCAAGAAGAGTGGAAGCTGTTATTGGTGCAAAGGGGGGACCAGCTCCATATTAAAGTGTATGTATTTGAATGCAATGTCATTAAAGTCCCTCTTGGTAGAATGGCTGGGTGTCCCAATACTTTCATCTATATAGTGTATCTGCAAAACTGTAAAATTAAACAGCCTAAACTATGCAGTGTAAAACAGCCAGCAGCGACGTCATGCTGGTGACTCTGGTCCCTGTTGGTTCAGCACTGTGCTTCTTTCAGTTTTGACAGTATCAGACGTATGGGAGTAGTTAGCTTGGGGTGGAGATAAGTTTCTTCTCTGCAGGAGCAGCTGGAGTGTGCGTGGTGGTCTAAAACTTGGTAGACCCCCGGTTGGAACAGCAGCTCCATCTTACAGCGAGGGCTCCACGGCTCGTTTTGACCCCCTCACATCACAATACACTGGAGAACGAGGCTAGGTGGGAAGATCGAAGTGTGGGAAAAACTGCTGGATCCGTTCAGCTGCTCGAAGAACAGGCCGCCCTGTCTGCTCAGGAGAGCGTGACTCAGATCCACAGACTTCACCAGGAGGCCTCCGAGATAATGGTGAGGGGGTTGGGGGCGGACTGGCAATTCTCCACCGAAACCAGATCTTGAAGTCTACGGAAGCTTGGCTTTTTCCTTTCTTTCTTCCTCTCTTTCTCAAACCAGACACATGGAATATTTTGTTGTGTCATAAAATATTAAATATGCTGTTGTGTCTTAAGAGTGATTTCAGGAAGGTATGGTGTGAGTGCTAAAGTGACCCCTCATTGTCACGCGTTACAAATCACCGCTTACATTGTGTAATTCTTTGTCTGCATGTAACACATTTTTTTTAATCCTTTTTTTCCCACAGGTTTTTATCCTATTGTTTTTGGTGCTCTTACTTTGTACAGTCCACTTTCTGCTATAACAATGCAAATTTCCCACTTGTGGGACTAATGATCTTTCATTTTATCTAATCTTATTCACCAAGTGAATCAGTGATGCACCCAGGGAGCACTGATGGTACCTTTCTCAAGGGTACCATAGGTGCCACCGCCAGTCCTGGGATTCAAAACCATGACCTTCCGACTGGAGGGGCAACTCCCTAACTGCCAGCCACCCCCAAATCTATTCAGAGTTGGATTTGAACCCATAACCTTGCCTCTAGTAAAGCAGTAGACCAAACGGAAGAGGGTATGAACACTGTATATCACTGTCTCAGAACCAGTCCTAGAGTACCCCCTGCCCTGCACCTTTTGGTTAATTACCCAGGTCTTCTTGAGCTGAAGTAGGTATGAAAACACAAAAATGTGCAGGACTGGTTTGGGAACTGCTGATGTGGTCTCAACTAGAGGCCTGTATGTCCAATAAGGGAGCCGCTCAGGATTCAGGTCTGTGTCCTTGCGGCTGTCAGCAGCAGGGATAGCTGATGATGGTGCAGTCAAAGTTGATGGCAGAAAGGGAGTTCCAGAAGACCTGTAACCTCGGCGAGTGCACACACACGAGCAGCGGATGCACAGGCAGTGTCAGCTTCACTATGGAGCCCAGGGATGGCATGGGAAATGGCATGTCACCACACCGCCGCAGGCTCTCCTGCCGTCGGAGCCTGTCATGGCTGAAAGTGGCGCGCTTGCCGTCTTGAAGCCAGTTGGAGGTGACGTCCACAAACTTTCCCTTTTTGACCGAGTTCAGTTCAGTTCAGACACAAGAAAGGGCTGTCCACATAAAAAAAATAGACCTAGGCTAGTATTTTTTAACCTACAGTAAATAATAGTGTTCTAGGATTCCTACATATATGTCTTAGCAATGATCAAAACTTCCAAAGCAATGTCTGATCACATCTGACATCACACACGACACACATCTGATTCATTTTCAGGCTGGGGAAAGAACATACAATGACCCATTATGTGGATACAAGGTGTTCACTGAGGTTGCACACAAGCAATCGGGGAGGTGCTGTGGAAGAGCATTTAAGTTCTGCTGTAAATTCGCATGCAGTGCAATACCATACTCTTGTGATGAAGTCAAAAGGTCAATGGAAATTACATGATACCATTAGACTGATGTCACCTACTACATTCATTGACCCCATGCACTTGGCATCAAGCAACACAGCCTATAGCCCTGACATAATGTTAAAAAGATATTAAGCTGTAATAAAGGTGTGGATTTAACTTGATTTGTAATTATCTTTTACAGTGTCCATATGGCCAAATAAATGTGGAGGATTCTTCTGATAAGAAAACCTTCAACTCTGCCTTTTATGTCTAGCTCCATGGCTAACCGCTTCCCAAGCAAGTCTTTTTGTGTGCTTACACTGATTTTGGATTGAATGTGCATTCTCCTTACTCTCCATTTGAAATGATGAAATCCTGCGCGCCAGATGTGCAACCCACACTTCTTGAACTAGTACGATGAAGCATATCTCTCCACTGTGATTTGTGCCACCTGAGATTGGCCTGCTCTTCAATGCTATGAATTCAGTAGGTGTGAATTTCGTTGCAGTACTAAATATTCATGTTGCAGGATGATTGTTCTGACAGCTCTCAATCAATAAAAAAGCGTGACACAAAATAACAGAAATGTGGAAAAGGCCAAAGAACATCTATGAAACCTTTTTTATAAAACATAATTAAAAAAACACAACCATGAGCATGTGTGATGAATGTCTTCCCTGGAAGACGTATTTAATATTTATTTATCAACATCTACCCGAGGTTCATGACCTTGCTATTCATTCGATTTGCTTCTCTTGTCATTATACATTTGCTGTTGTTTCTTTTAAAGCCAACAAATTGAATAACGCACCGTGTTGAGTTTCAACAGGTCACAGTACTTTTGGATGAAAGTAAATTTTTGAATATATTCAAAGGAAAAGTCTGTTGTCTTGAAACTTTAGTCATTCATTGTAAATTCATAACCAAAAAACAAAACAGATGTTTCAAATCACAAAGAAACATTGGGTTAAGGCAGATATTTGGTATTGAACATATGTAATGCTATCAGTGTGGCTGTAACTGCATGTCATGAATAAGTCCTCATGCAGGCTGTAGGCCTGCACTTATGTGAACTGATGGATTCATACTGTTAAATTTGCCACATGAATCAACATATTAATTTCCATCTGTGCACACAGCGTTGACTCCTGGCATTCATGTGCTTCTCCATATATCCCAGAGGCTTATTACTTGGGTCGCTACCAACTGTAGTTTCTGTCATTTTCATTTCAAGAAGATGCTGTTGCAACACATACAGATGTGTATTTACATATGGTGTAGCAACAAAGATAATAAAATTGTCTCCAGCGTACAGTTTCACAATTACAAAACATTTAAATGTATAGTGGAGGTGTTATCTGTAGTAAACTGAATTCCATCATGATCTGAGTATTGAGTATCAGTATATGTATTGATTATAGTGGAATATAAACAACAGCAGTACATTGAGTTTTTCCAGTACATTTTCCACATTTAATTTTGTCAACAGCCACAGTGGATATTTTCCTCAATTATTATTCGTTATCCTCTACTCCAAGCATAATGCAATTGAGTCTCCTCCTGTGCACACACACACACATCATAATGCAGGGATGCATTTTTACCCCATGTAGATTATCTGAGTGATTTTGCTGTGTGTTGGCAGCATGATATGGGGTTAAGCCTTTTTGCTTTTGGCCTGTCTCTACATGTCAGTCATCCACAGCCATGTAAACGTAAGTAGCACCATGCCCTTGGGCGACTGGCCCCCCAACCTGTCAGCCAGCGTACATAGGGCAGTAGGACAGCACTGTGTTTGGTAACCCAAGCAAACAGCATCTGAACGTGGGAATGTGTCTTTACCACAGTGTTGTTGCAGCCTCACCCTCTGGCTCATACAGACCACAATCCCGGGCGGCAGGTGGGTCCCATGGCAAGTGCTTAGTGATCGAGAGCAAAGGCCTGCAAGCGCCGACAAGGAGATTCATGATCTCAACAGAGCCGGGGCGGACAGGTTGGTGAGGGCTTGGCGCCGTCGTCACTCCGCATGAGAAGCAAATTTATTTGGGTGAATTCTAAGACGAGGCGGCGGAGCGTGCGGCAACAACGTTTCCAGCGGAATGGCGAAGGTGTCACACTCATCAAGTACCTGGGCCTGCCTGCCACGGGTCTGCTCATTTTGCCTAGGGACTTGTCTGTCACATTAAAGTAGATGCGTTGCCATTCAGGACCCTCCCCAGTCCCACTGCCTGACCATGAAATAGGCCAACTTTCATGTCTGCCTCACTCTTCGGCATTCTCAGACTTCAGAGATTGCCTAGTCTTGTCGCTTTCTCTCCTCACTCCGCTTCCTAGCAGTTGGAGAATGAGATGCAAACGCTGCACGGCTCCTGGTCCCTCTGCAAACAGATTTCAGGAGGGCTTGCTGGAGCAAAAGGACTCACCAGACAAGCACTCACTAGTCTTGTCATGAACTGGGACCCAGAGTTGAATTCATAACCACTGAACAAACATGAATTTGAGCACTTGGCAGAAAGAGACAGATGAATTTGAACTCTAATGGGAATTTACTGGAAATGGGACCAGCTGAATCCGCAGGAACAGCAGCTGCATGAAAAAGCCATGAAGTCTTTCACCATTCAAATGTTTATTCTACCTTCTTGTCTTTATTAACAATGCATATTTTCTTTAAAAAATAGCAAAAAAAATAAACCTATTATCTTACCCATCCATGTTCAGCATTTGGAATAAAGTTTGCTTTGGAAGTCTTGCACTGGAGCAACAAAACTAAAATATATGTATATTAGGTTGACCCACACAAACAGTACATCCCAGCAAATGATTTTGGCATAGGGTATAAATCAAACAAACCAGCATTTCTAGGAGCAGTTTCCACTGAGCATTGGAATGGGATGGTGTGACCTTAGTGACTTTGAATGTAGTATAATAATTACATAACTAGATATGAAGATTTTAGCAGCTCCCAAACAGTTTCTGTCCAGGGCTTTTCACACACAGCTTTGTTAGTTTTACCAATAATGGTGCAGAAAAACAAGAATGACTGCCAATTCTGTGGACGACAACATGAGTCCAAGGGAAAACTGAGAATCGTGAAAGGAAACTGACAGGCTTCAGCCAGGCAAATTGCATCCAAATTCCACACTCATGTGAAGAATGTCATTTCAGTATTTTTCTCTTATCACACTTAAATGAATAAACGCAATGAACAAGTTATCCTATCTCCAGTGGGGAAAAGAGCATCCACACTGAACAGATAAGTAGAAAATTTGCCTGTTTGTATCCAGAAATCTTCTGGAAGAAAGATCAGAATGGAGTAGCACTGTACAGAACAGTACAGCCCTCTAAAGAGACTGTGACGGAGTACAAAAGGATTTCCAGGCACATATCCCTGAGTCCCTGATACCCATACCCAGTGGTGCATTAGAACATGCTGACCAGGTCATGGATGCAGTGTGTCCACACTCAGAAAGGCATTTCAAATGTAACAATTGCTCCATTGGTTGTAAACATGCCTACTCACATCTCACGGCAATGCCACAGCAGTGAGATCTTTAAAGATTGGTAAAACGCTCTTCTGGTGATCTAAAAGGATGGAACTTTTGAAAACCGACAACTGCCTTGGGTGGATTTTTCAGGGCAGACATTTTTTTTTTTTTTAGCTGATGTTCACAGAGGAAAGGCGGTGTGGGAGAAATCTGAATATCTTATTGCAGCTGTATGACTGTATTAACGGGCTTCAAATCATCATCGCAGTGGAAAGAATGGCTTACTCAAACGACAGAAATGACTAGCTAAATGCTAAAGTTATCAAAGGACCTATGTATCTTATTTTTGCTGTGCCCATTTTTTATGTACAGCTTATATATCATTTTATATACATCTTATATATCCATTATTTGTGAGAATAAGAGTTACTAATGGCAAGAGTTAATAATTATTAGCCTTAGAGCTCAATCGCTAGTTTAGAAGCCAGGGAAGGGATGACTAATGGCTGGGTGATGTCTTTGTGCAGTGCATTCTGGGTACTATAGTGAGAGATCATTAATGAACAAAAGCATGAAAAAAATTAAATATGTTCATTCTATTCAGTCAAAGTGATGAGGCTAATTATATATTACAGGTTTGATGATTTAGGAGTGTAATTTGGAAGACTTTAATAGTCTTAATGGTCACACTTAGTGTACAGGAAAAGCTGGATAGATTAAACTCCTTCAGTGTTTGTATATGATTTACCATCTTATTGTTGTCGCACCGCTTATATCTTTACAGTGCTTTATTGACAGGCCATTAATTACCTTTCATCATCAGCAAATGTCACCGGTGTTCTGGCTGTAATAACACTCTTCTGTTCTGCACTGTACTGAAACACACCCAAGCTGCCATGTGGGAGATAGTGTCTGCATCAGCAGAGCTTTGGAGTCTGAGCTGACCTTCAGCTAGAGCATATGCTGCAGCAGAGTACCGTGCACTGCCACTGGTCAGTTTGCACAGGAAATGCTGTCCAGTTTGGACTGAGGTCTGTGGAGAGACATCATCTTTGGCTGACAAGGCTGAGAGCAGAGTCTTGCAGCCGTCCAGCCACAGACGGCCGCTCCCTCCCACCACCCATGCACTCAGGCCAGGCTGTGGATGACATGCAGTTGGCCAAAAGGAGCGGATGTCAACTGGGTGATGGCTGAAAAAATCAGTTTTAGCATCTGGGCTGTCCCTCTGAGTAAGAAAGTGTGTGTGTGAATGTGTGTGTGTGTGTGTGTGTATGTGGCCTGGGTTAGCATTGTTCTCGCCTGTGTGTGTGCTGGATCAAGCAGCAGCTGAGCAGCCCCCGTATCACCGTCTGGTCATGCAACAGAGACAATGTCACTCAGCCCTGGGGCTGCAGCTTCTCCAAAGTGGTCAGATGGACAACCAGTTTCCCTGTGGTTGTGCCAGCACTGCTGGGCAAAGCCCACCACATCTGACTGTCAGTCACATGGCCAGATTCCTCTGGGCAGGGCTGCAAATAGCTGCACAAAACAGTAGGGCATCTCCCCAAGACCCTTCCAAAGTAATCCAGCCAGAATGTTGCTACATGTCACCCCAGATGTGGTTTTATATGATGTTAGGCGATCACAATGCTCAAATCACTCTGTAGACATACCTAAAGGGTCATTAAAGAAAAGGACTGCAAAAAATCTCATTTGCACAGTTTTGACCCCAAATGTAGCTGATCAGTCAAGACTAGAGCTACGAATTTAATAAAGTAACAAGTAGTGAAAACTGCACAAACAATTAGCAAACTGCACAAATAAGTCTCAAACAAGGTCAATTTTTTCAAACAAGGTAAATTGGATCTCAAAAGGTTGCAGTTTATGAAACCCCACATGACATACTGTCTATTAGTTTGGTCATAAAATGAGAAACATTCTAAAACATAAAAGACATTAATTTAGTCGTTCATTCATTCATTTTCTGCAACGGCTTAATCCTTTCTAGGGTTACAGGTACACAGAGCCCATATCGTGGTATAGGGGCACAACACTCTCTTTACAATGTCAGCTGCCAAGCAAGTGAACAGTTAGTTCTTAGGGTTGAAGCAGAAATAAGCTAGCTGCAAAATTCCTAGTTGTTAGTGATACCATTCATTAACACCGAAGTCAGAACACAACTGTCTGTTCTGTTCAGTGTGGGTGAAAACAGATCTCAAGAAGTTTTTCAGCTCTCTTGGCCTCCACACAGTGGAACCGCTTGTGAATTTGCACTGTGACATTGGAAGTTTGGTTAACAGATATTGTAACAGTGCAGACAAATGTATTGGGACGCACCCATCAGTTATTGAACTCAAGTGGCCCCAAGCTTCCAATGAGGACCAAGCAGACCAAGACATTTTGGACAGAAATAAACTGCAGTAAACCTGTCAGTGATGGCTACTAAACCTAGGCCAGCTAACATTAAAGCATCCTCTAACCAATAAAAACTATCCAGTCTCTATGATCTTCTTCTTTAAATTGTGCCTACAGTTGGTGCATTAGTTTCTCCTCCATCTTACATGTTTCCAGCTGTCCAGCTGAACACGTTACATGACGGCAGGTTGACGTTTTATGTAAATGCATTTTTTTTTTAATTAATGTACATATTAGAACTTTGCGTTAGAGTTGCAAAGTCACCCAGCATGGCCAAGTGGACTCAACTCTTGACTTTACACTTGGTTTGCGATGAATAGTGCATTTTTCAATTACCTTGCTTGGGAATGCGTAACCAGGTACACTTAAATTTTGCATTAAAACACAGATCTGTGCTTTATTTCAGTGTTTTTGCAGCTGAGAAAGTAGTCATCTATAAAAAATATAGTAATAATAATTATTTGTCCCCTTCTGGTTTGAGGAAAATGCCAAAGCGTTGACCTAATTGACCTAATTCCCCAGATCTCAGTCTGAACAAACTTGTCGGATGTGCTGGAAAAATTAGTCTGATCCATGGACACCTCTCGACTTAAACGATCTGCTGCTAATATCCTGATGCCAGATACCACAGCAAACCTTCAGAGAGCTCATGGAATCCATACCTCAACAGGTCAGAGCTGTTTTGTTAAACATGGGGCACCTTCACAATATTATTCAGGTGGTTATAATGTTATAGCTGGTTAAAACTGAGGTGCCCTCTAATCTGCATGCCACCTTGAATATTTAATGTGATGATTTTGAGCACCTCAGTGCATGTGACAGAATGTAAGTGCAAAGTCTTTGAGAATGGAGGACAACGGGTCTGAGTCTGGAGATTAATTTTGGGCACAAGACTTCCAGATGGCCTAAAGAGACTTTGGAAATGAAAATGGAAAACTGGCCCCACAATCAATTGATTCTGCTGTGCATTCCTTAGTGTTGTTGGGCTATCAGTTCCTGAAGACATAACAAATGGGAGAGCTCACTTAGCAATATATAACTATGTACAATGTGGGAAAAATTCAAACGTTTCATGAATTTAACTCTACTGTTTCAAACAAAATGTGAAAAATAAGAATAATTTTCCTATGCTAATTGGGTATAAACCTCAGTTACATATCAGCTACATCAGCTTTGTAGCTCCAGTAAATATCTAAAGAAGCAAACATCACCAAGGCTTGGCTCTTCCACATTTGTGAAATCAGTTTAAGTAACAATCCATATGTTTTTGAAGATGCGTCAAATGTCAAATGTCAAATGTCAGCGGACCCATTGAATAAGTTGTGAAAAGCAACTCGAACAATTCCCGACCTAAAGATCAAAGAACTAAAATGATAAAGGAGATAATGCTCCTTTTTTTATTAAACCATTTTTTCCATTCTTACATGAGAATAAGAATGTGTTTGCTGCACTGGCTGGCTGATCTCTGTCTGGAAATGTTCCAAGACTGCTCGTTCACTGTGTTCTGAAGAATACACTAGTTACATTTGACAGTAGACTGCATACTGTGTCTAGGTTATCTGTAGTTGGCCAAAACTGACTCACTGGTTCTAGTATGAGCAATCATGATACTAAAACTCATGTCAAATAACTAGAAAGGTTCTTCAGACAGTTTTGCTTGTACATTTGGATGCTGGCACCAATGAGTGTGCAGGAGCAGATTTGTTCCAAAAAATCTCTCTTACTTCTCTCTTGTTCCAGAATACATGTGTGAGCATTTTCTCTTCAGCTCTTATCTGAACACTCAAACTAAAGATTATCTGTGTTTTAAGTATGTCTGTTGGATATACTATATAACATATTTAATAAAATGATTACCTATAAAATCTGCTGTTGGTGTTTGTGCATTGTGTGTCATCTGGAGGTGCAAATCTGATAAGAAAGTTTGAAGAAAGTTTAAAGAAAGTTTAAATACTAAAAGACTTAAACGAATTAAGAGTCGTTATAGTTATCTGATGAAATAACCATTTTTGGTACTTTAAAGAACCTTTCAAAGGAAAGAGACATTCTTGTATGTTTTACTACACATAATGTAAAGGTACCTTTATTTTAAGGTCCTAAAAAGAATATGTGCACAGTATCTTAATACTGAAGCGAGTTTAGGATATATTTCTCCAATTTGCAGAAAAGGCACCATTAATCTGTAGTAATTACTATCTTTATTATGATATGGATGCTGATAAGGTTGTGGTTATGCATTATTGTGTAAAGAGTCTCATGATTCAAGGACCAGTCAGCACTGAATTTACAACCGGGAAAAAAACGTTGGGTAGGCAGCAGTCGGACTGTGGGGACTCAAGCTAGTCATACAGAGCCATCCTCCATCTGTCAACATGCGGGGAATTGTGATTGTAGCATCAGCAGAGCAGGGCTCAGCATCAAGAGAAGCAGGCAGAGAGATGGAGGAAGGGAGAAAGCGAAAAAAAAGTTTGTGTGTGTTTGTCGTGGGGGTGGGGGTGCGACAGGGGGAGGGGGGGTTGTAAATTCTCATTAGGCTTTCCAGAATGAACATCCCCTATCAGAATCAAAGCTCTAAATGCTGGTGCACAGCATCTGCTACGTAAATTCAAGGCTTCCAAAAGTGTAGCATGACAGCACAGGACATTTCTGGGTACTTGATTAAAATGGATCTATGTGTGTAAATGTGGTGGTGTTTGTGTGTGTGTGTGTGTGTGTGTGTGTGTGTGTGTGTGAGTGTTTTCTCCCCTAATGCCATTATTTGCTGTCACAAGCGCAATGAATGAACCACAACTCACATGGGAAAATCAGGGGACAAAAATAATATGTCAATTAAATAAAAGCCATGTACACTGTGATTGTTATTTGAAACATTCTTTATTTTGAAAACTAACCCATGAAATGCTGTGAGCCTTTGCACACACTTCAGGACTAACAGACTACACAAAGACTGTGATAATACAGCCTCTATTGCTTCACTTAACACTGCTTCAGCCATAGCAGAAACATTTCGATGTTTTTCAGTTATTATGATTCAATGAGATTTTTTGGGGAGATCCAAGTCAAGAACCATTTAGAAACCTTTATTTTTAACATTGGAGAAAGTCTGAGCTCAGTCAGGAAGATGATCTTGAATGAAATCAGATGTAATGTTTAACCACTGGGACAGTGAAGGTCGTTTTAAATGACTAATGGCACTAGTGTGAAGGATTCCCAGTTAAACCCTCAGATTTTGCTAAGTAGTGAAATAAATATAATGTCTAAGCCTGACTAAAAACAGCTGAATATAATAATATCACATGCAGTTATATATATACATAATCACACACATGTATGCATTTCTTCCTAATTCCTCAGGCATGTCCAGCTACAGGTTCAGAGTATGGTCCGGTAGAAGGTATGATCTGTTGTCAGGTCAGATTTATAATAGTCACAGTGGCCTCTATTTACTGGTGCTTTAAAACGTTTTCATAACCTATGGATAGTTTTTTCTTTCCACGCTGTAGCAGACAGGGTGAATATACTGTGAATAAAGTGATGTGCGATGCTGGCCTGGGTTTTTTTAACCTTCTGAAAGATATTGATCTTTAAAGATTTGATCAGTGCTCGTTTCTACACGTGTAGACTAAAACAGACTTCATAGATATCATAAACATGATGTGAACGAAAAAATGACGGGGCCTTTTCTTCTCACTCACACACAAAATCACACACGCGCGCACGCACACACACACACACAGCATTCACGTATTGACTAAAACAGACTTCAGATATATCAAAACATGATGAGAACGAAAAATTACGTTGCCTATTCTTTACACATACACACTTACACACACTGGCACACGCATGCACACTCATGCATGCGCGCACACATACACATACTTGGTTAAAATAAAGGGGGAAATTGGAGATATTTGTCATTTTGTTGAGCCCTGAACAAGGCCTCGCGCTCCAGATAAATAATAAAACAAATCACAGGCATGCAAATTCTTTCCTAGCGTGGCTCTGTTGTAATTGACACCCACATGGAGGACAAGGAACGAGGAACAGCCCCCATCTGCTGGTAGGATCTCTCTCGCATCCCTTATACTGCCATAGGCTGCGGTGCAGTGTGACCATCCTCCTCTCCAGCGCGCGCTCAGGACGGCACCTCTCGCTCACCGCACCTCTCCAGCTGCACGCGCCATCACCTCCAATACATGCTCGACATGGATAATCTACTTATTGATACATATTGACAGAGGGGCACAAACACACCTGGAAGCTCGTCATCCGAGCAAGACCCTTTTTATTCAATTTTTTCCCATTTCTGACAGGTAAGAATCAACCCAGAACCATCAGAGCACATGATTCAATTTGGTGTCTGTTGTGTGACTGATTGGAAACAAAATGTTTAATTTGAGATTAGGCTTTAGGCTTGTCTTTTATTTTTATTTTTTATTAACACCCAAAGAATTTGTACTGGCTCATTAAATGAAAACAAAAAACTACAGTAACAGCAACACGCGACTATAACGCGACTATAATAAAGAGGTGGTTTTCTTTCATTATTATTAAAGGTCTTTTTGATTTATTTTAGAAAAAAACAGTGATTTATGATGAACTGTGAAATGAAATTATTGTAAAGCCCTATCCTGTCCACTAACGAAATTGCATTTTGTACTACACACACACACACACATATATATAAATACGTACAGTTAAATCGAAATTTTGAGTTCTTAATTTTGTTTAGATAAGACAGTATCTACATCTTGTAAATAGATAGACACTCTTTCTACGGTTTTATTTGACTGTGAAACTATGAAAAATATTTATTATGTTGTTATGTTCATCGTTTTCTTCTCGTGAAAAAAAAAGAGCGAGACAAACTTTGCAATGTTAGATTAGCAGGACAGTCTCCTTTTGTGTAAATGTCTTACTACAGGAGCAAAGGATGGTCTCCGTTGCTGCCCGGTTTCACAGTAAAATCTTTCTGATGGCGAATGTGAATTTAATTTTCGGTGTATTTTCCCGTCACGCCTTGCCTCGACCCGAACAGACTGACAGGGACAAAAGCAGAAAGGATTAGGACACTTACCTCCATCACCCTGTTACAGTTGTTTATACAGGCATTTAAGAGCGAGCGGAAAACAATATATAGTTCGTATTTTTTCCGCTTGTTCTTGTACATATTACACATATACGAGCAAGCATTTGTGTGTGTGCACAAAAATATTAGGCAGGTCTATAATTAATAATTAATTAGTCTAAACCAACATATTTTCATTTCCTACAATTCTGGTTAAAATTGTTAAAAGTTTCGGTGTTTTTTTTCCTCAAAAAATACTTTGACGTCTCACAAATATAATTTTATAATACCGTCATTGGGCCATTTTTAACAATTAAGAAGGGTGATATGACACAATTAAAATACATTTAGCTCGTCTATGTCCACACACACACACACACACACACACACACACACACACACACACACTGTCTCTCTGTCACTCACACACACACACACACACACACACACACACACACTCAACTTAGTGACCAGTAGATAAAGCCACTATTAGAGAACTAATTTTAATCCATTGTCACATAAGAATCCAACTCAGTGGAGCTCCAGTTCCACTCTTTAAACTCAAGACTAAACCAAACACACCCAAACACACACATCCTTCCACCCTCCAGAACATCTCTTTGGAGCATCACTCGTCTCCCAGTCATGCCAATACCTGCGTTTAATTTATTGCCACCAAAAAAACGGACTATTTGAGGGTCCAAGGACTGACCCCTTAGTTCACAAGCCCATCTACTTTATTTCAACGCTATGAAAATCTCCCACCGTAAGAAATGAAGCCAAACATTTCCAGCAAATTATAAAAAGGTGCTCATAGCTAAAGAGACCGGTCACACAAGTAAACAGCTCAAAAACAATGAGAGGGCTTTTCCACAGTTCTCATCATAAGGGGGTTTGAGGAGAGAGTGACAGCTCTTTGTTGGTGAGGAGAAGTCGGTGGGCGATAGAGAAAGACAGAGCGAGAGAGAGAGAGGAACTCCTCCTCCTCCTCCTCCTCCTCTCCTCCCTAACACTAGCCCAGGCTGGGCAGGCGTGTGCTCTCTTCTTCACAAATAGGACACGGGCTCTGCAACTCAGCACAGTCCCAAACTCCACTTCCCAGCACTCGGATCACCCCCCAAAAAAACAACAAAGTGGGACTTAATCTCAAGCCCACCTTTAAAAACAACAGCAAGCTAAACTCTTCTAGCCCACCGTCGCCTCATCACCAGGATTATACTCTGTTTTTCTCTATTTTTCCTCCCTTTTCTTTTTTTAAAGGTATTTCAGGAGTGGAGACTGCTCCACCAAATGGTCGTGTTTTCTTCAGTTCTCTGCTTGGCGAAGGTGACTCACTGAAGAGGGCCTGAAGAGGGACTTTTCCTTTTCTCTTTCTGCTTAATTTGTTTCATTTGTTTGTTTGCTTTGGGAGGAGGGTTGAAGGGTGGGGGTGGGGGGTGTTGTATTTTTCGTGCAACTCCTGTTTTTTACGTGCGCGCGGCTGGCGAGACCCCCTTTCTGGATGGTCTGAGGGCTCCGGCGCGCCGTATATGGAAGTGGTGGGGTGCAAGGCGAGAGAGAGCAGTTGCACGTTACGTCCAGCAGCCATGCTTTTCCACGGCATCTCCGGGGAGCACATCCAAGGGATCATGGAGGAGATGGAGAGGAGGTCGAAGACGGAGTCCCGCCTGGCCAAAACGGTCCAGATGAACGGCAGGGAGACGGTGAGACTCTAGTTTTTAATTCTTTGGTCCAAGAAAAAGAAAAAAACAGCCCTCTGAAATCACTGCCTACTTCTCTGAGTTGGGTTAGAAAATATGGAATTATGTAAAAATTGAGCCAAAGAATATAACAATTTTTTTATAGAAAAGAAACGATTTTGCACACTTTACTGTAAAGAACAAGCTAAAAGCTATATATGTAAATCAAAACTCTTATCAGGCATGTGGGCTATCATGTAAAGAATAATAGAGGTCAAATAATTTCAGCAATTTAGCTTGAATCAAAAACAAAACAAAAACAAATAAAAGAAACAATCATTATTATATTTATTTTTTAATATTGCCAACAAATAAAACATGAGGCCCAGGTGAGGACTCTCTGTGTTATTATTGGCAAACTGAAGCCAAATGTTTATGTCAATTTCATGCGTGTTAAATGTGGATTATGGCTAATAATTATTGTAATTACTGCAGATTATTATGGTGTTTTTCTTTAGTCTTTGGGGTACGCTAATAAGTAAATAAAGATTAAATTAATAATTTAAAATATACAAATTAATAAAAAAAATCAACAAAATATCCCCCATGCTGTATGTTGAAGTTAATGTCAGAGGTGCTGGGTGTTTTGTGCAGAGCATGCCCTCCGTGAGCCCGGAAAAGCCCGCCCTGTGTGCTGGCTGTGGGGCCAAGATTTCGGACAGGTACTACCTGCTGGCGGTGGACAAGCAGTGGCACCTTCGCTGCCTCAAGTGCTGTGAATGTAAACTGGCCTTGGAGTCTGAGCTCACCTGCTTCGCCAAGGATGGCAGCATTTACTGCAAGGAGGATTATTACAGGTAAGGCCTGTTTAGTTATCTCCCTGACTCACTCTCTCTCTCGCTCACACACACACACAAGTAACTTCCCATCACTCACACAAATACACAAAAGCACAAAACTCGTGCTTATTGTGAATTTGAGGCTGTATTCTTCTCTCGTTAGCTTGGCTAGTGGTAATTAAATGCACACACGCACAAACACTCACAGAAGTAACTTCTGACCCCTGACACAAATGCATGAACTGCTTAATGTGAATTTGAGCCTCTATTTTTCCCTCGTTAGCTTAGCCATTGGTTTATAACTACACACACACACACACACACACACACACACACACACACACACAGCTGTTTCTATCGAACAGCTATCAAACTAGCTGTTCGATAGAAACAAAAACAAAATGTGAATTAGCTCGTGCTAATTCCGTCATTATTTAGCTCTCTAAATAAAAAGTAGACAAACCAGGCCTGCGCCATGTGTAGGCCTGAACTCGTTAAAATCCGAGGCTGTACTGGAGCCCTGATAGCCGGGGGAGGTTTTTGTGGGTCATGGTGGTAAAAGGCGGTCTTGGCTGTTCCAGAAGGTTCTCCGTGCAGAGGTGTGCCCGCTGTCACCTGGGCATCTCGGCCTCGGAGATGGTGATGCGCGCGCGGGACTCCGTGTACCACCTGAGCTGCTTCACGTGTACGTCGTGCAACAAGACGCTGACTACGGGCGACCACTTCGGCATGAGGGAGAACCTGGTGTACTGTCGCGTGCACTTCGAGAGCCTCGTGCAGGGCGAGTACCACACGCCACTCAACTATGCCGAGCTCGCGACCAAGGGCGGGGGGCTCGCGCTGCCCTACTTCAATGGCGCGGGCGCGGTGCAGAAGGGCCGGCCGAGGAAACGCAAGAGTCCTGCCATGGGCCTCGACATCAACTCCTACAACTCAGGTAAGAGCTGTTGGTGGACAGGTCACTCTTTAATTGCGGTCAGGGGCTTCAGACACCCACAATACGGAAATGACTGTACCGCACAAACAATAACAATATGACTACAGACCTATCAATACAAAACAGTGAATTCACAATACAAAACTCACAATACTAAACTAATAATACTAACAATAGCAACACTGAATAACCAATAACAATAACAATACTGAACTAACATCACTGAGCTTAAAAAGAACTGACAATACTAAATGAATTATCTTGAATTAACAATAACAATACTGAACTAACAATATTGAACCATCAATACTAAACTAACAACAATTAATTAACATGATTGAACCAAAACTACTGAACAAACAATAACACTACTGGACTAAACATTATAACTAACAATACTGAACCAGCAGTACTGAACTAACAGTAGTGGACTGACAAAACTAAACTAACAACAGTGCTTAACTAACTATACCGAACCGACAATAACAATACTGAGCTAACAGTACTGAACCGATAACACTTAACTGACAACGCACTGAACAAACAATACTGAACTGACAACGCTAAACAAACAATATTGAACTGACAATACTGAATTAACAACATTAAACTGATAACACTAAAATAAACATTGAATTAAAATACAATGTCACTAAATACTGAATAACAGTATTTAATTACACCTACCGAAATGCGGTAACACGTTTATTTAAACCTCAAAATCAGTAAACTCTTCGTGCCCAAAAACGTTGATTAATATCAGCACAAAATAATAAACACAAAAGACGTCCAGGCTGAAGATGGGCACAAAATAAAACGTTAACAGTTTTATTTGGATCCAGACCCAAGTCCACAAATCCCTGATTTTTTTTCTTCTAAAAATGAACTACGATCAAATTCGTTCCGAAAACACATTAATACTGCGCCCACGTTTAGTTGTCATTTATTTTTAAAATAAAAAAAACGCTATGGTTTTGTATAATTAAGCTTATGCGCGTGTGGTCAAAATTAATCTAATTAGCGGATTTAGATATAACAATAATTTTATATAACGATATATAAAAATAATAACGATAATAACAATAATAAGAATAACAACAAACAACAATAATAATAATAATAATAATAAGGGATTTTACGTCAACATTGTCCTAAAGTATTGAATGATACTGTCAGAAAGAGACGCATAGCTCGGGCCTCTCCTGCCGGCCGAGGATCCCGTGTCCTTCTGCCGCGGGACGTCCCACTGCGTCCACGCTGCGCCTCTTTTGTCAGCGCGGTTAAAATTAATGTCTGGCCGGATAAGAGAAGGGAGACTCTGGGTGCCAAGTTTCTACCGTTTCTCCATGAATGGAGAGGAATAAGGGCGATCTGGGCGTTAATTGTTCCGTGTTAATTGGAGGCGACGTCGGAATCCGTGGACTCCGAGCAGCGCCTGGATCTGCAGAGAGGTCACCTCTGCTTTTAATATATATGTCATCTATATTTTATAATATAGATGACATATATATATATATATTATGTGTCATCTATATTATATTATTCTGTTTCTACGAGATTTTTAATTGAACAGGCTCTGCATTTACTGAAACTGATTAAAACACTATCATTGTTTTTGCAAAGAGCATTAGGGTTGCTGCTTGTTCAGTCTCAGCCAAGAGAAAAAATAACGGCACTTTTGCACGTCGAATTTCATCACAAACACAGACACTCTCGCTCACAAGGGCCGAAGTTGTTGGGCAAGTTGTTAAAGTTTTTTTAGATGTTTAAGATGCATCATTTTTTTCACAGCAACAAAACATGAAACTTAAAATAAAAATTCTTTATTCCTTATGTAGCCACTTGAGCTCAGCTTGTTCAGCAATAGCAGCGCCCCCTGCCGGAGTACCAGCGTGAAGCAGACTTGTTGCAAACATTTAAATTCGAATTAGATTTATTTCACTACACAAAAATGCACGTTGAATTCTCTGTTGTTTACATTACTCGACAGTAAACATAACTGGGAAATGAATGTTGCCGTGATTAAGATATCAAACTAAAAACATGATTCTTGTATTATCTGTTGTCCATTATATTTTATTCTTTCTTTTTGCACTGCGCATGCTATTAACAAAACGATTTCCCCTAAGATAAAGTTCCGTCTTATCTTCTTATCTTAAATGGAAAAGTGTTCTGCTTTCTGAGTAAAATTGTTATCATTAAAACGCATTTAGCCTTCATTTTTAAGCTATATGTTTTTTTTTTTTTCAATAAATGAACCAGAAAGACAGGAGAAAACAATAGAAAAGGTGGCGCATGACCCCAGAATGACCCTGTAGACGAGAGGTCACCAAATTTGTACAAGCAATTAAATCAAATACAGAGAGATGTATTGAAATATTTGTTGCAGGACATGTTAAAATGTTTTAAAGCTGCCTTTTACTGTCTTGTACAAAAAACCCAAAGTTTATTTTTTTTTCACGCCGGCAACCCGACATTTTCTAAATCTTTATATAGTTTTGCACTTAAATCGCAGTTTGTTCATATATATTCATGTAACGACGCGACTTCACGCGATGCATCTTTTCAATTAAAACATAATTGAAACCAAAGCTTTAGGTGGTAGCGAGAACATAGATAACCTACTTTCTTCAATTTTCTCTTGTAAAAGTGTTTATAAATACGTCTCATTATAAAGAAACACCGTCCCATAAATAAATAAATAAATAAATAAATAAACCCCGCTGAAGTGAGATTCTGAATATATGAGTAAATATAGTAAATATATGACTTTAACACTACTATGTTCATTGGAAACTGGGTCTTTTTTTTTCATTTAATCTAGTTTTTTTGTGTACATTTTTCAAATGTTCAAATTCCCCTCTCCCAGTTGCACCCCTGCTCCATGTAGTCCACCATTATATTCAGCTCACTTTCAATCTGTGTTTAGACTGGGACTAAAATGGGGAGATAAGTTGTTTTTAGCTTTTACACAGCTCCTTTTCAGTAGAAATTTAGATACCATTGAATTTATCTTTACACTCTGGCAGTTACCCAGAGGCTCAGTCCAAGTGAACATATACCCCTTTTATGCCTCTCCCCCACCACCACCACTGTACTTGTTTGTGCATTTTTTGTCTTTTTCGACTGAGTGAGCCTTTGCTTTTCACTTCCTCCTTACTCAGGTTGTAATGAAAATGAAGCAGACCATTTGGATCGAGATCAGCAGCCCTACCCTCCCTCACAGAAGACCAAGCGCATGCGTACGTCCTTCAAGCACCACCAGCTCCGCACCATGAAGTCCTATTTTGCCATTAACCACAACCCTGATGCCAAGGACTTAAAGCAGCTCGCCCAGAAGACGGGCCTCACCAAAAGAGTTCTTCAGGTAAGCACCCAATGAGTCTTCAAAAACATGCCAGACGTCATCTCCCATGCCCCCTTTACCTGAGGTTTTCTTTTTTGCATCAGCCATCCAACCCTTTTGTGTTTTCTGTTTGTGTTTTCATCCATTTCCTGTATAGTCCAAACACTTTGCTGTTGAGCAGTAACACATACCTGCCAGGTAGAAGCTTGACAACAAATAGAGCACTAGAATACTCTTTAGACAGATATGTGTCATACTTCTACTGTTTAAACTGGATACATGATTGGAGATACCGGAAAGGTGCACTTAATGTTCTTCGAGGTTCTTAGAGGAACCCTGTAGCTGGACATAGGACATAAATATTTCTTTTCTGTCCCACTGACTTTTGCAACAAAACTTGAGGCCAGTTTTTTCCATACTATGCGATAGTCTTTCTTGGTTAGATTTTTTGTTGTTGCATTATGGCATTGTTCAATAGTGGTAAAGTGTGATGGTGACTTTCATAGTGGTAGGAATTTGACAATAACTGGCAGCAGACATCAAAAAAGTAAAGCCATTGGGGTTGGTTTGCAGGTTTGGTTCCAAAACGCACGGGCCAAATTCAGAAGGAACGTTTTGCGGCAGGAGAATGGGGGTGTTGACAAGGCTGATGGCACGTCACTTCCTCCACCCTCCTCCGACAGCGGTGCACTGACCCCACCCAGCACCGCCACCACACTAACAGACCTGACCAATCCCTCTATCACCGTAGTAACATCAGTGACCTCTAGTTTGGACAGCCACGATTCCGGGAGTCCCCCTCAAACTACCTTGACAAACCTTTTCTAACACAAATTTGTTTTTGTCCTTATTTTCTTCAAAATTTGATTTATTTTTTTGTTGTTCATGAGACACCCTTAAGCGACCAGAGACAGACCCTTTTGGAGATTAAAAAAAAAAAATGAAAAACCTCATGTGTAGCATTTGCAACCACTTGGCAGCTGAGTTTCCATGTTTGTTTGTTTGTTTGTTTTTTAAAGCTTAGGCCTAAACTTATGTTGTTCTGTTTTAGCCCAACTTTTTAGCTTTAATCAATCATGACCTGAAAGTTTATTGTCCAACTACATTCCTGAATGGTTTCAATAACTGTAGCTCACTACAAACATACATTCTTACCACAGCCATTACTAACAACTCAAATGCCAGGTGGAAGCTTCAACCTCAAGATAGTAACTCTCATGCCAACTCAGCTCTAATTAGGGTTCAAAGATCATCTGTGCAGTGGTGACTGTTCAAAATGTTAAGGCCCCAAAGTTGGCCGGACGCAGGAAGGAAACCGTACCTAAATTCTTTTGAGTTATTTTGATGGATGGACTACATTTCAAGTGATTGTTTGTACAGATAAGCACTTTTAAACAATTACAACGCAACTTTGGTATTTGACCTGCCCATGAATGGTTAGGTACTCTGTTGCTTAGTGACAATTGCTAGTGAAAAGTGCATTATGATGGTGCTGCTCAGGGTGAAAGTGAGAATCAGAGTTAGAGATAAGTTCTTTTTGAATTGTAAAATTGATTTTAGTAAAAAAAAAAAAAAACACACCTCTCAAGCCTGGAGAATGTTATTTTGCGAGAAAGTCATTTTTCCTCTCAAGCATATTCACACATTTTTTATGGACACTTGCCACTGAACAGACCAAAAAAGAAAGAAAAAATCTTGTTTATTCTGGCTGGAAGCTTAAGTGAGGGACGGTTAAGGACTGATCTGGCTCCTTGCTAGGGATATTTCATTGTGTGATGGGAAATTTGTTCTGTTGTAGAACAAAGTGGTACTCTAGATCTACTTCATGAAGTAGATGCCTAACTCAGTTCTGCTATGTGCCTTATGCTATAACTTGGAAGAGAGTTTGTGAAATTCAGGAGATACATGTCTGTTTGTTTAACTGATTCACATCCTTTGAAACGCCTCACTAGTTTTGTACTGTTTACTTTTGTTTTTTTGTTTTTGTTTTGTTTTGTTTGTTTTTTTAACATCTGATTTTCAATGATCTTTTTAATGGTGTATTCTGTTATGAAGGGGGCAGCGATGTCATAGAAAGCAGTTGTGCACTCTTTCAAATATAGTTGGTAAATCCAAGAATCTTATATATTGATCTTCGTGTTAATAGTACAGTAAGTGTTCTATCAAGATTGTCCATGTTTCCTTGTTTCTTGAAAAAAAAACAAACAAACAAAACAAAAAAAAAAGATGGTGTATAGAAACTATTTCTCCTTAAATATTTATGGACCAAACGGTTGTTATATCTTATTAAATTTGTGTGAATAAAAACACTTGGCTTTAACAGAGTTTTATTTTCATTACACGCCCATTTTTTCATGTTGTCTTCTCTGATTCGCAGTTTTTTGGTCACATCAACTGAAACATGATACCGATAATTGATACCCCGTCAAAACTCCCTCCCGCACATCTCTTGCTCTCATTTTTGATATTGATTTCCAATTTCATTCTTTTTATTGTTCGAAAGTAATGCCCCATGGATTTGCACTAAAGCCCTGTGGTCAATACACAGTAAAAAAAAAAAAAATATTGCTTTTTAATGCATGAATATGGCTACCTGATAAAGCAACTGAACTCAGAGGAATGCTAGAACGCACATGCTGATATATTTTAGTAGCAAGTAAAACTAAATGCAAACCTCTTGAAGCCAGGTTGCTCTGTAGTTTAATATATTGTTACTTTATGATTTCTTTCAGGGAGAACAAATCTTGGGGCATTACAGCCATACTTCACGGCGTTTGAAAATTCCCTAAAGTATTAAAAGAAGGGGGAAACTTTGATCGGAATTCCTCACCATTGAAGACAAAGACAATATTAGGATAAGATGCTAGTGCTAAAAGCTAAAGCAACAACCACAACAACAACAGCACCAAAAAGAAAAAAAAACATAACACAAAACTTTTGTTTTTAACAAAAAACTTTCTTCTGAATGTCTGAGTCCACGCTCGGGAGGAGAACCAACACGATATGTGAGCTTTTTTCTTATATCATTGTTCTAAGAATGACAAAAGAAAAAAATGTATGGATTTCTGGTTGTATATAATTAGAATAAAATAAGGATGACAATGAGAAAGGAAACATAAATATATACACATATATACACACAAACACACACAAACCTGTAATTCTCCTTGCTTTTAAACCTTTCCCATGAATGTCACTGTCTCGCTCTCTCTCACACTCTCTCTCTCTCTCTCTCTCTCTCTCGCTCTCTCACACACACACGCACACGCACACACACACACACACACACACACACACACACACACACACATATACATATATACAGTCTTCATTCAGCTGAACAGCAAAATGTTGATCAGACACGATGTGGCGAAGAGATCGAGCAAGTCGCTCCTCTGCCACACGACTCTGATAAAGGTACTAAAAAGAAAAAAAATCGTATGTTGCATGCACCTTATCATCTGTTTATGTTTTTTAAAGATAAGTACACCTGTTATTTGATAGATGTTTCATTTGTTGCAAACTGTAAAATAAACCATATAATACATTTCCCTTGTGAAACCAAGATCCTCAGAACAATAAACCCACAAATGCATGCATTATTGGAGTAATAAAATACTTCTTTCAGGAGTATGACTAACTTTGCCTCAGTTTTGGCTTTACTTTTCACATTATGCAAACAAAAAAGTTCAACCACAATAATAAATATTACATGATAGACCATGTGGATGCCTACTAAGCAGCCTGGCTGCTGTCACTGAATGTCTGTTTAAGGTGTGTTGGAGGGCTACATATCATCACTGATGGAAAGAATCCTTGCATCTCTTATTTTTTATATTTTAAAATATCCGCTGCCCTGTACATTGTAGTAAAATTGCATGAGTAACAGACTAATAGAATTTACTTGGGATAAAATCTTTCGATTTAGTTGACATTTTTTTTTTCGTTGTAAAGTTACTTTTTGGAGATACAAAGTTTTGTCTGACAGGGACAATACACATACATGTATATGCACACTTGATATTTCAATTGTTTCTTCTGTCTTTCCCCTCTGGTTCAAACTGAAATGCAGATTGATGAAGGTTTCACAGAGACATATATCCAGTATATGCCTTGATTTTAGTTGTTTAAGTGTCGCTTTGATCACATGTGTAGTGTTCTATGTAACTGGGCGGAGTATTTGTCAAACAGATACACTAATACACACATGTCTCTTACACAAAATTTTAGGTGCGAGACAAAAAACATCACATGATTTCAATTTGAAAAGTTTAGACAGTGGTTAGTCCTCAGAGCAAAGTCGTGGCATGCTTCAGAGCCTCTTAAAGCCTGGGACTTCAGGGAATTTGATGTGAATTTGCTGTAAAACGACAGCCCTTCAGGGGAGGCTGAAAAAAAGACAACGATGAGTCATGCTGAAGAACTTTTTCAAAGAGTGCCAAAATGTGGATGGCCACCATATCTGAGAGGAAACAAGAAAATGAACCCCCTGACCCTCCACACGTAAGTCTTATTACCGTCAACAGAAACACACACACACACACACACACACACACACACACACACACACACACTAATATGTGACTACATGTGTCTTATCACCACAGTCTTATTGGGAGTACGATCACAAATATGTGATTAGAATGTTAGAGAACAGAGCGTTCCATATTATGATGGATCAGTGACCCTCCGAGACTTTTGGTGTTTTTCCACTGGAACCGTGTCGGACCACGAAGAGTTTGTTGCGACCTGTACTTGAGTTGTCCCTGAGCTCTACCTGAGCTCTACCTGAGCTGTCAGGGAAATTTTCTATGACGCTAACAACTTTATCTTTAATGCTGTGAGAGATGCGAAGGCCATTGCTACCAAGTTAAATGGGTTAGGCTTGAATGAAATTAAACGGAAAATGAAAAAACTCAAACAATACTATAAATAATAAAAGATTACAATAACAAAAGCAGCTCTGACACAAAAACTTTCCGCTAGTTTGAATCCATGGTCACAATTTTGGGATAACGGTCAGACACAAACTGTGTGGAGAGAACTGTCCTACTGATGTGTTGGGAAGACCATTACTGGACTGAGATAAAGTGGAAACTCAAAGCTCTGTGCCACTGCAGTACACTTTATGTATGGCATGGTTCCTGAATGTGTATGGAAAAGTAAAGCGGCCCCTTATAGTCACACATGAACACACTATAGCACACAGTTTGAACAATGTGAAATTCTTTCTCTGCATTTCACCAAGTGAAGCAGTGGGCTGCCACCAATGACACTAGCAGCGTTGGGATTTGAACCCATAACCCTCTGATTGCAGGGCCACTGCCCAAACCCCTAGGCCACCAGCTGCCTCAAGCACCTTTTATTTCAGCCAACAATGAAATTCCATAATATTGGTATGGATTTCTTGAAGGATGGGGAACTCCAGGGCACTGTATAATAAACTCACTCTTGCGTTCAAGTTTACGTACCACTCATCATGAATAAACTAAAGTTTACGACAAGAGCAAAGCCTGCTGTGTTTACCACCGATGGTGAAGATGTAGAGGTTGTGGACAGCACTGTACAGTAGGTACGGTGCAGTGTCATCTCCAGTAGATAAAAAGATTCACTGAATGATAAGATAGAAGAAGTCATGAATTAATGTTGCCAATGGTTCTAGTTTTAGTAATAATTCACTTCATTAAAAAAGAGGTTAACGTAGCTACCCTCTTGCATTAAAAAAAAAACCTTGGGCTTTTGTTTAAAGTGTGAACATTTTACACAATTCTGCATAGTGCACTAACATTCACCTGTAGAATCAGAGAGAGAGAGAGAGAGAGAGAGAGAAAGTAAGAAAGAGAGAGAGAGAGAAAGAGGGAGAAGTGGGAATAAAAATAAAGATAGCTAAACAATAGCAGGGGGTTGAGGTACACTCTCATTTGTGGGTAATCTGGTAATACACTAGATTTCCTCATATTCCTGTGCTTATAGATTGTGGCTGCTGACTGCATTGTTAAACAGTGTCCATCCACACCAGAGCTGCCCATCTCAGCCCCCTGGCTTCCCTAAAAAACCACAAGGCCAAACACACTTAGCTCCAGGCTGCGCCACAAAAGCCTGCTGTTCGCCTCTCCTCTGAGCGGCATGCACCCGACATGTTTAGAAAACAGTAACCACGTCCAAAACACACAGCCGGCCCCACCACCGAAATAAATCTCAATTTCCTTCAGCCTTTCTCTTCATTTAGCCGTTATGTAATGAATTAGCAATTAGGTCAACTGCCCAACACCATCCACCCACGGCCTCGCGTACGAGCCCGTTTAAACTCTAATCCCAGCTAACAGTGTTTTACGCACTGAAGGCGGGGAAACATCTCCTGTGCTAGCACTGCACGTCCCCTTCACTGCTCAGGTCGTCGCGGCCGCGTCAGATTTAATGGAGCTGTCAGGAGAGGCTAAGGTGTGTTGCCAGTCATTTTCCAAATAATTACCCTCTCCAACAGAGGGCTGATTGTGTGTGCCCATGTGGTTCAAACTTCTGAACGCACAGGAACAAGCAGCACGTGGCCTCTGGCAGGCATGTACAGCACTTTTTGTTGGACGTGAGGATGGGGGTGTCATGATATTATTTGAACATGTGAGGTTTATGTGTAATATGACTACTGGATGAAGTGTGTTAGACCAGATACATCAATGATTCTTAAAGATTAAAGCCACCATGACTATGTTCTTCCTAAAGCAAGTGTATTTTCCACTTAGCTCAAATATAATGCACTAGGCAAGGCGTTTTGGTGTCTTTTGTTTGCCTCCTCAGTTTTAGCCTTAAACCGAGAGGTTAATGTGGCTAGGAAGGAAAGCTGACAATCAGGCATTGTTCAAATAACATACCTTAACCATCACACACTCACCTCAAAGTGCCTTGAGCTCTTGAGTAATCTAAAACTGACCTGCTTGCATGATTTAGCATTTTGTCCTTTTTTTAATAGGCAGTCATACACAGGGGTGTAGCAAGGCCTGAGTAGACTCCCATGTCTAACCAACCAAATTGGGAGGGAATATTTTATGATGATTTTATGATGATGAAATTTGATTTGTTTTCTCTGACTGCAGTCTTTGTATTATGAAGGTAATTTCTGAATGTCCGATCACCATCTCTGTATAATTTTCACTGCTTAGCCACACACCACGGCTTCAAGCCTTTAGCTCTTTATCAGAGTAGAGTTTGTTGTTTTCTACACATTGTAAGCCTGAGCCAACTTAAAAAACAGTGTTGTTATCAGTGGTTTGAATTTGGTACATACATTGCTGTTTTATTACAAAAGCCGTAAAAGGTAAATGGTCTACATGCATTCTTTGGCCTAGGATGAGTTATTTTTTACATCTCGGATTTTAATTATGCTGCATTGTCTTTACTGGGGAAAATGTGTAGCTGTGGAGTGAATTGTTGCATGAGTCCAGCATTCTGGTTGGTGTGTATGGAGTCTTGTTATTGAGTTTATCAGCACAGGGCAGAAGCATCAGAATTCATAGTGTGGTGACCGCACTGCTCTCAGCAGCAGGTACATTTGTAGGCCTATCCACCTTTAATGGACCTACACAAATATTAACTGGCCATAGAAAAAAACACATATTTGCAATTAATAAGGGCTTGTTTGAGGCTAGTCTTTGATTTAGGCACAAAGTTTTCACTATCCGATATATAGGCTCCTATTACTTAGCTGCATTAACCTCTTAGTTGTGTAAGGTAAATGAAAAATGAAATGGCAAAAAAAAAGAATCAAACTTCAGACATAAACTAATCTTGCACTAGAATAAACTTCAGTCCTGGATTTTGTAGTCACCGGTTATATGACACTAGGCAACCAATCAGTTCTATCAACACTTCAGTTAACTACCATTGATTACAAAATCAAGGACAGGAAACTGGATTCAAGATCTGAAGGCCTCTGCACTGGAAGATCCAAACCTTGGAGCTTGGAACGGTGGTTGAGCCCACGTTCCCAGTGCCAGGCTGCCAGCAGGAGCCCTTCGTACACAAATACACACACACACACAGGTTGCAGTAACCCTGCCCTAACCCTTACACACTTGACTGCCCATGGGCTTCAGTCTTATTGAGATTGCTTCACAGGCTGCGAATGTGTGCGGTGGACGACAGACATAAACCCCAGCACCTCACACAGGATATGCATCACTGGCAAGTTTCCATGGGAAACAGTCAGAAGGGACTGGGCCACTCAGTGCTGGATCACACAGAAGAGACAGACTATTACTTTCCTTTATTGCGAAGGTGAATTCCTCCCACATCACCAGCACTGAACTGCCGGCCTGATTCTCCTCACTGTACAGGGCGGATTCCTGTGTACCTGAACGAAATGTCATACCAGAAAAATCCATCAGGGTCAGTCTGGTGCATCTGGCAAAACATGTGCTTAGATTCTTTACAAATACTGCTCATAGCTACAATATTTTATATCAAGTGGTTTTTTCCTAAAGGTATGATCATGCTTTCCCCTTTTTCCCCGTCGTTTCTTCTTTCTAGGAGAGGTATGAAAACTTCCTCACAAAAACTGCAGAGGTCATCCTGCCATAGACATTTATTGCTGTAGGGCCACGTCTGTCATTTTTATGTTCTTCATGACATGGTCAAGGGAAAAAAGTTCCTGGTCTCTCTAGTTGTGTAACCTACACACCCACACACCCACAGGCATGAAGGTGTTTCTGGGAATGAACCTGGTGTACCTCATCAGTGTTTGTGGTGTGTGTGTATGTGTGTGTGTGTGTGTTTGTATGCATACATACACTGTATACGGTATATGTCTAAATGTGAGAGATGCCATGTATGACAAGCCTGTATTTTGTTATACGTCCTTAGCTTCTTCATCCAGAGTACATTCACAGCTTTCTTCCACTTGCCTACTTAAGTTTCATGTAACAAGGCTGTTTTCCACAACTCAGACCCAAAAACAGCACAAATATGTGTCAAAACCTTGTCACATTCTCTCAAAATGTTATTTTTACCTAATTATTCACAGAGCTATACAATGAACAGACTCCACTGGTGAAAGCAATCCAAATCACCAGTAGAATAAATAAAATCTGTGACTAAAAACGTTTTGTGACCAGATGCTCAAACAAAACACTGCCATAATGCACCTTATATGCAGTTTATGTGAAATATGAAAACTGATCTATTTTTCAGCAATTATCTAAAACCGACCTGTTGAGAGCGATGCTGATGCCTCTTTGAGAGGCCAGATTGAATCCCTAAAGAGAATTTGTGACTCAGCAAGGAGAGATGGACATGAGATAAACATAATCATGCATCTTTTCAAACGCTTATAACTAGTAGTGACTGTTTTGGCCATGAACAATTTCCGTCAGCAACAAAACCCAGGCGGAGCTACACAGCGCTGCTTGTTAGCGAGTAGCAACCAGAGCCTGTTTAGTAATATTTCTCTGGTAGCGCCGTTTGTACTATGAGTGTCCATAACTGTTCACTGCTTAACTTTACTTGTTTCCTCAAGTGAAAGGAAAGGTTTGGTGAAAAGTTTTCAGCCCTCTATACACGCTAATTCCTTCC
>JBBPDC010000038.1:11954440-11968501 GCA_037974485.1 Hemigrammopetersius urotaenia
TGTGTGTGTGTGTGTGTGTGTGTGTGTGTGTGTGTGTGTGTGTGTGTGTGTGTGTGTGTGTGTGTGTTATGGTGTCGTCCTGTGTTGTATATAGTGTGATGGCCCGCCCCTCTCCCTCAGGCATGCTGGGATGTGTGTTTTACTCCTCTGGAATGGCGAGATAGAGAATCTCAGCTCTCCTCCGCTCTCGGACTATCCTCCAATACAGGACGAAGTTGGCGAAGCTGAACTGAAGCTCGACCTTGGGCTGAGTCGAGTAGGCGCCATTATCATCATCATCTTCATCATCTTCGTCTACTGAGTGGAGTTGAGCTCGGAGCGTGTGAAGCTAAGCTGGCACTTCCTGGTGAGGAGAGAGCGAGGTTAGCTCACCGGCTAACTGCCCGACCCGTCATGCCTCGACAGCTCACTTTTAACACCTTCTAACTCTTAAAACGTTTTGTTTCTAGTATGAATTGGACGAAAAGTATCTAAGACGAATTTGCGTGAGCTTTGTTTGAGTGTGATTGTGTTAGAAACGGCTTATTCAGGGGGAAAACAAAGTTTAGCTGAAGTTCAGAGCCTGCTAGCATTTTCAGCTAGCCAGTTAGCATTCTAGCACTGGTAGCGACGTGGGCTTCAAATTCTGTATATTTAATTTCACCAGCTTTTCTGAGTCTCAATGTTGTTTGCAAGTTGTTTAATGAGTTTTTGTCCTAACCTCGTCAAAGCGTGAAAATTCTCTTCTCTGTTGACGTATTGACCTGTCACCGAGGTGACACATGCATGCGTGCACTCACACACACATTAACACACACCTATGTAAAACACACTCCTACACACCGCACACACACACGTATACACATATACATACATACATACATACACACTGCTGAAGACTTAACTCGGAGAGCAGGTTCATGGCAGAGACGTCGTTGAGAAACCTGTTAGTTTGCACGTTATAACATGTTAATACTGCTGTCAAGTACCTGTCACTGTGTCATGCTAAAAAAGCCAGAGTAAAGACTGGTTTAAGGTTGTGAGTTTATTTAAAAAAAATTTTTTTTTATGAGTTTAGTTTTTATGCATTAGGCCAGGCGTCCTTACATGCTGAAATAAAGGTAAATAACTTTATTATAAACAGCATTCTTTTAAAAATGCCCATTATTGGTTATTAAACCACAGCAGGCGAGGTAAATGCATTAAAACTGGTTACTTCACGTCCAGCACGTAAGTGAGCAGCTGGTTTATTTCTATCAAATGCTTTGCTGGTTAAAGTGGCACCTAAAATGAAGGCTTCACAAGAATGTCCTGGAGTTTGTCTGCTCCACACTCCTGGTTCAGTTTAGTGAACCTGGCAGCTGGTGGCCTAGTGGTTAGGGAGTTGCCCTTGCAATCAGATCATGGGTTTGAATTCCAGGACAGCTAATGGCACGACTGAGGTATCCTTGAGTCTACACACACTGCTCCCCAGGCGCTGTGTTGCTGGCTGTCTGCTGACTTGCTGTGGTGTGTTCAAGTATGACAAATAGACATTTACACTTACTCAGTGTTGAGATCATGATAGCAATCTATTTTCATTGAATATTTGTGGTGGCGGCTGGTGGTCAGGGAGTTGCCCCTGTGATCAGAAGGTTGTGGGTTCGAATCCCAGGACTGCTAGGCGCACCACTGAGATACCCTTGGGTAGGGTACTGACCCCACACACTGCTCCCTAGGCACTGTATTCCCAGATGCCCACTGTTTCGCTTGGTGAACAGGATAAATGCAGAATTTCATGCTTTTCTCACTGCTGTGGCGTGTTCACATATGTCAAACTTTGTCGGTTTGATGAAATGTTGAAGCCTTGTTTTTTAAGCTTTTTGTTTATACATTTTCAACAGGAAGCAAGACAAAAACAAAACCTCACCACAAGAAAAAAGGGAACAAAAATTAATAAATGAAAATTAGAGATGCACCGATTGATCGGCCAGTGATCGGAAATGGTCGATTTTTGGCCTGATCGGCTGATCACTCGCACGTATTGCCGATTTCAAGTCGATCTTTTTTGGGGGGTTTATTTAATTGTTTATGTATTACATTTTATTTATTTAAATTTTGTTATAAAAAAAAGCTTTATATTAAAGAAAATTATTTGCTGTAGAGCTGCCGCTATCATATGTCACTATTATAAAAGTAACCAGTAAACAAGGAAATAACTACCACATTACATTAAAAAAGTTGAAACCCAGTAGCTCTAATTTTCTGTTATCTGGGGGCAAAATCGGTATCGGAAAAATCTATATCGGCCGATCACACATACAAAAAAAATCGGTAATCAGAATCGGCCAAGAAAATTGCAATCGGTGCATCCCTAATAAAAATAATTAAATGAAAGTAAAAACAAATAAATAGATATACAAATAAATAGGCCACATAAATAAACAATAAGGCTATTTCACCCACTTAGTTGTACTGGTCTCCTGATCCCCGATCCAGCATTCTTCTTAGAGTCCAACCATTTACACCATAACCTTGAATGAGTTCCAACGTTGGTCCTGAGAGAATACGTCAATTTCTCCATGGAGAACATTTCCTCTACAATGACCCTCCATTGTTCCTGACTCAGAGGATCACATTTCAACCAGTTCCTTGTAATTGCCTTTTTACACGCACGTGTGAGAATTTTGAAGAGATACGTGTCCACTGACCTAGACACAATGCCAGGTACCAATCCCAGGAACACTGATTTGGGATCCTTGTGGATCTTTAAATGAAAAGAATTCTGTCCCAAAATGGCTGTAGTGGGACAGAATGGCTGTAGTGATTGGCATTCCTGTGTCCACAGACTCTCCAGCTCTACTCCTAATTGCTTATTCTTAATATGAGGTGTACTAAAAAACAGAGTCAACATCTTCCAGCCAAACTCTCTCCATCTTTTAGAACTAGTGGACAATTGATGTGTTTTACACATGGAATACCATTCACCCTCTGACAATGTTCAGTTCCTGCTCCCATTTAGATTTTATGTACAATGAATTTATTCCATTTTGCTTCTGTAAAACTTATACAATTTAGAAACTATTTTGTCAGGGGTCTGTTTGTATGCCATTACAAACATGTCAATCTGATGAAGACTTAGAAGATAAGATAACCCTTTATTAGATTCAAGAATCTTTATTTGTCAGAATCTTGAATCTGTTGGTCCCACAAGTGCAAAATTTGCGTTATTATGGAAGTAAAGTGGACTGAACAGAACAAGAGAAGTACAAGTGGCAAATTAAAATAACCACTAAAATAAAAAGCTATACAATGCAATTAAACAGAGAACATAAAAAGAAAGAAAAGTAATAATAAAGGAGAAGAAGCTTACTCAGTGTTTAGGTTCTCTTTTTGTGCCATCTGCTTTACAGAACGACAGGTAGCCTGGCTACTTTGTCAGTTTGATAAAATGATATTTTGGATGAATTCATGTTTGACAGTTTGGCTTACTGAGAAAATGACAGCAGTGCATGTCTTTCTGATCCTGGCAGATCAGCCGTGGGATATTAACCTGAAACTTGAAGATAATGTCTGTTTTCTTTCTAGATTCAGGGTTCTACGTTTCTTTATCAGCTGTGCACTCGACCAGAGTGTGATGAGATGTTTCTGTAAGTTACAACAGTAGACAATAGACAAACAATAAATAGACAAGAGAAAATGTCTGAAGAAATTTTGAGATGGGCTTGCAGCAAATGGGCTCTAAATGGACTCGTCTTTGTGGTCTGTGCCATATAAAGGATCTATTAATGAGCAGATCTCCAAAGGAAAAGACGAGTGCAGGGCTTGGATGAGGGGATGGGCATCTGGGGGACATAGCCTGAGGTTTCATGTAAAGTTTCATTTCGTTTGGTTACTGTATGGGTCCTATAAGTTTCGTCTCCTGTAACTGCATTCATTTGAATATGAATAATGCAGAGGTGAATAGAAGTGAATGGGGGTGGATGCGGGTGGTGTGGGGGAGGGATGAGCGATAGGCAAGGAAAAGATGAGTGTCTGCACAGTAACTCAAAACGTTGAGTTGAAGATTTTGATATATAGCTTGCCTGGGTGCATGCTGTGGTTCAAGCTGCGTTAGGGGTGATGATAGAATAATAAATAGACAGTTTAGAAGTGAAGAATAATATGGGCCTGCCCTTTAAAGGAATGGGAGCATTCTACGTAAACCTTCCAGAGTGGCTAGTGTTTCACCACGAGAATGATTATTGCATAGGAGACAGCAGCACTGAGCAAAGTGCAAGGTGTCCCTGAATGTAGAATTCCCTAAAGTTTAGATGACCCTAAAATAAGAAATCTAGACACAGACTACAGTTCTAAATCTTTCAAAGTTTTATCTTATAAGTGCATAGACAAGCATGTGAAGCCTATCGCATCTTTCTGAGTTACATACCAGCCTTTGTCCATCCGATAAAGAGACCATTGTGCCCTTGAGTGTTTCTAGCCAAAGATTGTGCTTGAATCTTCCCTGACTCAGCTTTTTTGGGCACCCCCGAACTTGATTTAAAAAAGAAACCAAATGTAGCTTGTTATCATACACAAAGGTCATTTGAAATGCATTACATCAATAGAATAAAATTAAATAGAATAAATAAATATAAACGAAAAAAAAAAAAGATCTTCAGCAGCGCTTTCAAGCTACTGCAGATCTGATACTGATGGGCAGCTGGTGGCCTAGGGGTTAGGGCTTTCATCCTGCAATAAGAAGGTTGTGGGTTCGAATCCCAGGACTGCTAGTGGTGCCTTTGAGGTACCCTTGAGAAAGGCACCATCCCCACACACTACTCCCTTGGCCGCTTCACTTGGTGAATGGGTTAAATGCAGAGGTTGAATTTCCTGCTGTTCACATTGTGTGCTGTTGCGTGTTCACACATGATAAAATTGTCACTTTACTTCCTTTAGTTTATTCCAGCAGCAACCTGCACAGTGACGCATAGATGATGTTATCACAGTATTGTGTTATCATGTTAAGACTACATGTATGACACAATTATAGAATAATAGCAAGTTGTTTCACCCCGTTTAGGCAGAGATGGGGACTTGAGTCTGAGACTCGTACTTGAGTCGCACTTAAGTCACACAAACGTGCGAATCGAGTCCGAACAATGTCCTATTACTTTTGTCCGAGGTGTACGGTTTTCAGCTAATAGCGGTTTTCGAGGGGTCGTTGGAAAGGTGTCACGGAGCCTCATCTAACTGTGGAGTTTCACATTTAGAGTGCAAGATATATTTTTCATATTTAACATTTAGATTTAATATCATTTAAGGCTAATCCTCCATGTTGGTGAGGGCATATCACAGCGCGCTGTCCCACACCCTCCTAAGTAACAGCCAGTCGTAATTGCGGGGCGTGGCCAATTAGCGTATCTTCTAAACATTTAGAGCTCAACATTTAGAGCTCAAAAATCCCACATTTAGAATCGTTATTTGTGAACACTCAAAGACTTGAGACTTGACTTGGACTCGAGCACAAAGACTTGAGACTTGACTTGGACTTCTCTGTGCTTAGGTTATAGACTACAGTTTATATGTAAGATATCAGGGTTTAAAAGTAAACTGTACCTCGCTCAAGGGTACTTCAGTGGTGCCACTGGCAGTCAGTACTTCAGTGTTCTAGTTATGGATAGAGTAGGACATCAAAGAAAGTCTGCAAGGCCATACAGTCCAATTACTTTGAATAGACAAGTATCTGTGACACTGCCCTCATCTGAAAAAAAAGATTAGACTTAATAGTGACCGTCAGAACAGGAAGAGAAAGCAGTTCTTAATATTATTCAACTTTATGTATAAAGATGATTTGAGAACAGCTTTTCATTTCATTCATCTTTCATTTCAGAAGAGGGCAGTATTAGTTTCCACTAATTCTTGTCTGTGGTGACAAGATAAGAAATGTAATTTGTTTTAAGACAATCATTCTCTATTAGACTCCATCAGGCTGTGTTAGGCCACAGTTGGGTTTCACAGCTATAACTGCCTTGATAATAAAGGTACACATATCTTATGATTATGGTGATGGCTTAGTGGTAGGATACTTGCCTCTATACCAAGAGGTCATAGGTTCGAATCCTACTTTCAGCACCACCACTGGGTCCCGGAGACTGTCCCCTGTAGTTAGGGAATGGAAGTCGCTTTGGATAAAAGCGTCTGATAAATGCTGTAAATTATAGATATATCTTTGTCTACACATGGGTGAACCATGTAAACTGATTTAACCGTTTATTATTATTAATATGATTTTTTTTCTTATACTGCAGGTTTAAAGAATGTTCGGAAAGAGGCACAGCTGGAAACTTTTTTTTAAAGGGTGGGGGGGTCTTTCACTGCTGTACTGCTAGGGCAAGGGAATTTTTCATTTGAACGAGTGCTGAAGCTCTGTGTGAAAGTCATGACATGTCAGATAAACAGTGTGTGGCTTATAGGGTATAAAATATTAATTTTAGGGAAAGTGTTTCATGCTATTTCTTATTTTTAGCTTTTGTGCATGTAATTACAGTAATATTTAAATACCTGCCATTTAGTTTGACGCTGTCTAATTCTGACAATATGTGTGATTCTGTACATCATCGGTTCCTAGGGGACAAAGATAGTCCAAACTGAAGGCTAAATAATCCCAAAATACATTATTGTCTCAGCATTGCGAAGAAACGTGCATAGCCTTTAGTGGTTAGCTCTTCGTCACGGCGCGGAAAAATATATAGCATTTAGTCTGTAAGATTGGATACATTAGCAAAAACTTTTAGCCATGTAATAATAACGTTATTTATACAGCAGATGCTTCACATGGACCCCATTCCAATATAGAACAGCAAATCATACAAAGAAAGTAAAAAAAAAAAAACGAGTAAACATTCTAACACATACTCCCTGGTTCAGTTTTAGACTCATTTTCATTATATTTAATTTTAGGAGTGCATTGTGGAATCAGAGTACCATGTTTTTTATTTTTTTTTTAAAGCTGAGACCACAGTCACCACTGATCACTTGGGCTTGTTTTTCTGTAAACTTGCTTACAAATAGTGGCAGTCATGGGTTTCTGTTTTTTGGGGCTTAAGTGTTGCTTGTTTGAGTTTGCTCCCTATCTTCAATCCACCTCCCCTGCAAAATAAATAAATAGTAATAGTTTTTTTTCTTGCCAGTTTGCTACCAATGCAAGGGAATAATCGAGAGAAAAAGAATGAGCGTGGATTAACAGACTGGGTCTGAAAGTGGGGGAACGATTCAAAGGCAGTGCATTCATTTAAGTATGAAAAATGTGCACATCATTGGAGATCTTGTTTAGCATTCACATGAAAGAAACGCAGCATCATTCTCGTCAACGAGGCATACGGACATCGGATTCACTGTGAGTGAGTCTTGTATTTGGTTGATTCAGAATTATTGCATCATTAATACTTACAGCACAGGCGCTGAAATCCTGCTAGTGTGTTTTTTCAGTGATGCTTGCAAGAGCACTGAAAGGTCAAATTAAATATGTTCTAAACTAACATGATGACAAAGTTGCACATTGCAGTAGAGGTTGGAATGGAACCTGTTCTGTGGTGTGTGTGGCTCCTAACTGTTATTTCCTTACACCCACGCCGGGTGAAAGGGTGTTTTTTAAAAAAAAATTTTTTTTTTTTTTGACCGTTTGCCATTTGTGTAATAAATGTCAGAATTTTTAAATACTGCAGTATTACTGTTACTGTTGTACTTTCCAACGTTAATAGATCTCCATGCTCAAACTCCACTACAGGAAGAAATGCACCAACAATATCATATAACGTGTGTGGTATTTGGTACAGGCTTGGATAAACTGTGTTCTTTATTTCCTAGCATGTTCTGCTGTTATGGGACCAATTCAGGTCTGAGCCATGTGTTAAAAATATGTTTTAGACTAAAACCTTATTTCAAGCAGTGCCCTGGTCAGCATGCAGCGTATTCGAGGGAAGGGAAATAAATTGTTAATATGGGGAAATATTTACACAGTGTGAAACCCAGTGGTGTTTGGTGCTTTAGTCGCACCCACATACTGCTCACATTCTGCACACAGGCTGTGAAGACTGGACAGATACCTAACTACGATACTTAAAGTTTTTGCAATACACATTTTTTTTTGTTTTTTTTAAAGTTTACTGTTCGATTGAAACCTACAAAAAACAACAGTATCTGAGCAGAGGATATTTAACACACTGAACTGAGTTATAGTCTCTTCGGAATATAACATGCAGTTAATCACGAAATGCCCAGAAAATCATTTTGCATTGGTCTCTAATAGTGGTGGGGATTGTTTCTCCCACGCTTTGTTTATTTCTGGATGATTTCTAGCAATGTATGGCCGTGTATTTGTCGTATTTCCATAATACAGTTAACCCCCCGCTTTTCACGAGGGTTACGTTCCAAGAGCACCTGCGTAAACCCGCAAATAGTGGAAAAACACCTAAATATAAACCCTAAATATGCCTTTTAAACTCCGTTTAATACATTAAAGAAAATGTAAAGGTAAACCCATATTCGCCTCTTAATTTAAATTCCTCACAGAGATATGCAACTTCGGAAGGCTGCGGAACAAAAGTATTGGGACACCGCGGCGAGGTGAGCGGTTTTCGGGGAATAACCCCTCACCTACTCGGGCTAAAATACAAATGAGGGCTCGTCGGAAAGGTCTCCTGGAGACAGTTTAAACTTTGAAAGCCAAAGTTCTTCCACACATTGAATTCAAGCTGTGGAGGAGTAGCACGAATCTCTGCTGTGTCGTCCACCACTCCTAAATAGGTTAAAATGAAGTTAAATAATCGGCTCTGACTACATTGGGTGCTGTGCTGCCTGTCACAGTGAATACTTTACAACACATTACCTGTAGCATTATAGAGGAAATACAACATTTCTCCTACAAATTATAAATGAATACAAATTTTTTTTTCTTTTATCTAGCGTGATCAGAGGGTCACTGTGGCTACAGGTTTTAATTTCAGTGAAACAGGGTTACACATGATTCCATTTCATTTGATCTCTGACTTCAGACAGTTGATAGTTTGCATATTGTAAACTGTCTGCTTAGGCCTTGTCCACACGTAAACGGCGTTTTGGGTCGGTGAAAACGTAGGTTTTTAAAAACTCTGTTTCTGCGTTTGTGTGTGGACAAGAAAAACGAAGATTTTGAAAAACGGACCGTTTCGCATTATACTGTGCGCCACTCATATAACGTCATCGCATGCGCCTTGGTTGTCCTCTAAAATGCCGGACGTGTACAAAATACTGCGGCTCTCAACCGCGTTATCAGTGTTGGTATGTTTATACTCATGCGCAGAGTTACTGTCCATCCAGTATGAAGGGCATAGATGTCAGAGTCAGCTTCCGATGCTATTACATTGAACACAGACACTGTCTCTGCCCTGCGCCTGCCGCCAACATCGGCGTCGGTTTTGGACGAGACCTGGGGTTATTCCATGAAACAGGATTAAGGGAAAGTCTGACTTATTTCAAGGGAAAGTAAGTCAGACTTTCCCATAATCATGGAATATCCCCCCGGTCGGAACCGTGGTTGGTGGTTTACTTTTTGTGCTATTGTTTGTCTACCAGAAACAGGAAAATCTCCGTTTTCAGAAATACCCGTGTACGTGTGGACATGGCCTTAGTTAGAGTGAAAACCTGCAGCCACACCTGGAATAGGGCATTAGTCAATTAAATTTTTTGAAAATGTTCCTGTGTTGCCAGAAAATATCAGATGGGAGTCAGCATGACAAAAGATTGATAGTATAGTTTTTTTGAGTTATGACACTGAACTGCTTTCATACAATTTGACTGACAGAAAGACACCCTCGCATTTATCACAAGTTGTCAGAACACTGCACTCAAAGAATAATAATAATAGTAATAATAATGATGATGATAAAGCACTACTTCAGGCCAGGGTGCTTAACGCATGTTGAAAGGCAAAAACTGTGTCAGCAGTCCCCATTTTCTGTCTCGCATTGCTTTTGATTTCTATACAAGTCCCCCAGGACATGAATTCTCTTTTATGGAATAATTACACAATGCATATGGCACTGAAAACACAGTAACGTACAGTCGCAGTAGACATTTGTCATGAAACGGGTCTTAATCAGAACGAATCCATTCTATTTGAAAATAATTTGTGCTTCTCCGTACGGAACGCTATTGGCATTTGTTATGTGCCCCCTGCAAATGAGTCTTAATATTTCACATGGGATGCAGTGGAGTGGAGGGAGGCAGCTGTGGGTTTTGAAAGGCTGTCTCTCTAAATATGGAATAGCACATGTGTTCCAGATAGCTGGCTATGCCAGCCTGGCAAAGGAGCACTCATCGGGATTTCTTTTGGTTGTCCTGCATCGGGGTTCTGTGCCCCCGGCCTGGAAGGAGCCACAGTGTGCTCTTGATGCACGATGCACTCTGCACTGCACCACTGAGGGAAACAGACATCCTGCTAGAAAGCTGCAGGAAGCAGTCATACTGCTATTTTTTTCCCCTTTTTTTCAGAAGTCATGCCAAGTTGTGGCTCGGAGACCTTTGCCAGCACACTTGTGGGGCAGTGAATAAAAATATTTTACAGATGTCTTCAGCCAGGCATGGTAGCTAGCGGGGTACTGGAGCTGCTCTGGAAGGTCTTGGGGATCGGGACTGTTCTCAGCTGACAGCGAGCAGGAGAACGACAGAAGGTCGAAGGGGTGGAAGCACCACCAAGCTGTTAAGGCCAAACGGGTGGCTAGCGTCACTCGCAGTTTAGCAGTGAATATTTTACATTGTAACACACTGCATGCCGTAAAACGAGTGTGCACCGTGAAGCCCGTTTATTGTGCTCGCAAAGCCTCAAAAATGTGCATCTTTAAGCTCTCATATTAGAATAAAGCAGATGGCATGGGCCAGTGTGGCTTTAAAAAAACCTGGAGATGAAAGGAGGCCCGTTTCTTTGAACAGTGAGTGTCACGTTAGTATCTGTGGGCCTGCGGGTTAAACTGTGTGCAGAGCCGCTGGAAGTCATGATATTTCTTGCTGGAATTCATGATATTTCTTGTGGGAAAAATCCCAGAGCATCTCATTAATATTTGTGTTTTACCATTGCTGTGATGTGCAGAAGAATAAATGACTTCTTATTGTTATTTTTGTTAGTAAATGTTTCAGTATTTTTTATCCTCATGCGTATGTGGCTTGGTTATTTTTAATAATTCCCATAATATACTGACTGATGATCAGTCATTTTGTTCGCTTTAGAGGAATGCTTGGAGAAGAATACACAACAGATTTTTGTAATATTATGCCTTAATTTTCTGAGTGTTCTAAAAATTATACAAGCAGTTTATTGATGCACTGATGCCTGTGGCAATATTAATGAGGAACTAGTCTTAATAACGGACTTTGGCAGTGAGTCTGTAGGGTGGATGGGATGATATACGGATGGTAATTTACATTTTAAAATATTTATTTGTGCGATGCTGCATATTAGGACCATGCAGCATTATTAGAACTTGTCAATTAAAGCACTTATGAAACAGTGTCAGGGGTACACTCCTTTTCTGATGGTGGGGAACTTAGGTTTGCTTTTTGTCGGGGGATCTGGAAGGCAAAGTGTTGCCTGCTTACTGTCACAGTGTCACTGTCACAGTATGACTGTTGCTGTATTGGTGGAGGTAAAGTTTTGCTTGGCACATTTTTGAGTTGCACTTCTGTTTCTCAAAATCTGTCTAGTTTAATAAGTGGACAGTATCAAGATACAGAAATTCCAAGTGCAACTGAGTTAGGAGAGAAGAAAACCGCAAGCCAGGAAGCATGGCTTTAGACTCAGGTTGAAGCGTGCCAAGATCTGAACAGGTTTCTGTATATATACACAAGTGGAAACACAGAATATAAATACTATATAAATATAATATTTTGTTCGTTTTTTTTTATCTCCTTGCTGTAGAAAAATGAGTTTAAAATGCATTGACATTCTGTCCTGGAAGATTCAACATTGATACACAAAACATAAACAAAACATTAACATCAGTGTTTCTCTAAGCATAAAGTAAAATCGGGTACCCATTGGAAAACAAAAAAATACAGAATCTCCTGATAATGTGTATTCTTCCATGTCCATAGGGTTTCTTAGAAACCGTGAAGGCATTAAGTAGCCTCTTTTTAGTTGTTTTTATTGTTGGAAGATGTGGCTTTTTAAGGCTTAACATGTTTCACAAGCCCCTCCAGAGCGCACGCTTACAAAATCAACTGCAGAGGGAGCGTGCTCTGTTTGGCCAAGAAACCCCCATGAACCATGATTCATATTAAGTGCTGTTTGTGTAACATTATGACTCTTGCTCCCAGCTGAGCTCTTCATGCATTTCTTTATAGTCCTAAGGGAATGTACTATATACTATTATTGTAAAGGTGCTTGAGTAAGCAAGGGTTGGCAGAGGACTGCAGAATCTGCCTCATCATTAATAATCAAAGCCATGATTTTTAGTCTTAACCTCCAGTGCAGCAGTGTATTTGTATAGTGGGGGTGGGCGATATGGCCAAGATGGATCACGATTTTTTTTACTGTGAAATCACAATTTCACTTTTATCCCAGTATTTATATAGATTTGTAACTAGATTTTTTTTTACTATTCTGCAAGCTACTGAACAGTATAACCAAACCATTTTCCTTTGTAAAAATATAGCTTAAAGAACTAAACAGCATTTAGGTCAAATAACATTTCTGAACAGATTTTAATTAGTTTGTGCATATTTGCCAATATGTTTTTTTAAAGTTTATTTTAATAAATACTTAATGTTCCTTCAGGACGACAAATCAACAAGAACAAAAAATTAAAAATGGTAAACAATAAAGCTAGTGCAATTCTTAAACCATTACTGAATTATTCAATAGTTATTTTAATGACGGTGTATTACTGTGTCTATAATGTGATATACAAAACCCATCAACTTAAAAACATGTATCTCCAGCATTTCCAGCATTCCAGCAGTTTTTCCCCTTTTAAAAAGGAGATACATTACAGGTTTTAGCCAGATACAGGTTGTTGCAAAAAAAAAACCAAAAAAAAAACAACCCCAGCATTTGCAGTACAGACATGGAATGGCAGTGCTGGAGAAATATTTTCAGCTGGGCAGGTTGTATCACGGATCAGGTACTTTCAGTGGACTTTCAAACCCCTAATTTTTTACAATTTTGATGGGAACTAGGGTTGCAGGGATTAACCAGTTTGACTATGAACTGCAGTGTGAAACATTGTGTTTAGTCCACCGTTAAGACTTCCCCAACACCGCAAAACTAATCTGCTGGAACCAGAGACATATAATGGAGCGACCCGCACGGACAAAAAAACAATAGCGCGACTCGTTCGCATCACCCGGGTGTCCCAATATTTTAGTCCCCCACGGAATGTGCTCGTGGCTTTTCTAGGCAGGGCAACCACCAATCTCTGAAACTTCACAATTAGATAGGGTTCGGTGATGCCTTTTCCACAACCCCTCATTTGCCTATTTAAAAAGCAGCATTTTACCTGCGTTTTTAAGTTAAACAGTGCAATTTATGTTCAAGTCTGAGTTCATTTCTCTTGCTAAAAAAGACATGCAAACTGAAAATATGAAAAATGTGTAGTTCATCAAAGGAGCTGGATGTGTTTACAGAGCAAGTTTACTTACATTTAATTACAAATTCTGTGTTCCATGAGTGTGTTAAAATATAGTTTTAAATATTTGTTTGCCCAGAGATTACTTTTTTACTTTAACTTTTTTTTTTAAAGGCAGCAGTAACCGCTGTCTGTGCAGCATACAGATTTTTACAGCCTTACAGATGGTTACAGAGATTACTTTTATTTTACAAATTCATTTTGAAGAACAGCAATAGCTTTTAAAGTTCAAAACCTTTATAGAATGTGTTTTTGTGATTTATATATGTTAATACAGTTGTGAAATCAATTCACATAAAATACCCGCGATAATCGTGAAACCGTGATTATTTGTCAGACTATAATCGTACCACCAAAATTTCTAATCGTTGCAACCCTAATGAGAACCATATCTTTTCCGAGGTAAAAGGTAACTGCTTCTGTTATCTTTCCATCGCTTGTTTGTCTCTCATAAGGACCTCCT
>JBBPDC010000038.1:11968601-11980304 GCA_037974485.1 Hemigrammopetersius urotaenia
TAATGATTGATTGTTCCTTATCATTTAGGTAAAAGCCAAACCAGTTCCATATCACAGATGTAGAGTTTTTTAGGGACTAACTCATCTGTTACAATTTCACTTTCAGACATTGCTTCCCGCTACACTCTGAATGAAAGTGTTTGTGGGGAGTGAGAACTGTAAGTCAGTGCCATAGTTCACTTTGGTTGGTTGAGCGCTGTTTCTATAAGGTGGGCATTAAGCGTACTAGCAAACAGTGCGATTTGATTGAGGAAAGAAAATTAAGAGGAGCACAGAACAGCAATAGATGAATAGAATGTAGTCTATTTGGCAGATTGTCAGTACATAGATTGTCTTTCCCACCGCACAACCCCACCGCTATTGTATAGTTTATTCTCCCTGTTCAGACGAACTAACGAAACATGACATGCAGCAGAATGGGCCTTGATTTTCACTTGTACAAATTGGATTCATTATGATCATATCATTATAATAAATATTTAATTATTTAATGATCTCAGGCACATCGTTCAGTGTCGGTCCAGTTTTTTTATGCCACGACTCTGAGATGGGCATCCGAGTGTTTTGGTGCTTGATGAAGCATTCAAGGAAGAGAGACTCCAAAGTCATGTTGCGTGTGTGTGGCATAAAGCTGCAGAGGATGCAGAGAGGTGTGAGGGGAGAAGGCTGTAGTTGCGAGGATGTCTTTTTGGTTAACAAGAGCAGAGGGGACTTGATGAAGCTGTGTGGCAGCATAGCTGGGGTACAGAACATGGCACACTCTCTGGAGTTAAAAAGGGAAGTCCCTGTAGGCGCATGAAGAGAAGAGAAGACAGAGGCCCCCAGGGGCACTGTGATCCAGTCTACTCCTCGCTGCAGGAATGCCAGGCGAATGGGCCGCGCAAAAATAAACAGTGTCTGTGAGTGAGCTGCTCTAAATGCTAACTTTCTTTACAGCTTCCCTTTAAGCTAACATTATAGGCCATGACAATAAGACCTCGAGTCACTGAGTGGGTTTTCAGTGCAGGATAGAAATTGATTTGTTTTATTTCTGTTTTATTGTATTTCTTTTTTTTTCTTTGAAAAACAATGTGTGTTTTTTTTAATTTTTTTTTTTTTTTTTTAATGCCTCCATTAAAATCTCTTTCTATTGCCAGATCTTCCACGATTTAATTTTGCAGGCCTTCTTTTGACCTTTTTGGCCTCGACTTACAAATAATCTGTTTCCTTCCAGCAAAAAGATAAAAAAAGAGATTAGGCATATGTCTGCATATTAATTATATCACGAATCTCAAGTCTATAAAGAACCATATATTTTGGATTCCCTAGTTTACCAAAGTTTCCTTTTATCTAAAAACTTTCTGGCAGCTTAGAAGTATGTTGGACATTGTTGCATCATGAATATCTAAACAAAACAGCCATAAGCAACAGCTGTTGTTTTGTTTTGATAGATGTAGAGTTTAGCAGTAATGAGGGATTATGTATGTTGAATGATTGGCAGAGCGAGGTTTTTTTTCCCAGGTTTTTGCTTCTCTCCAGATCCTCCCGTCCCCCACTCAAAAAAGAAAGCCTAGAAATAGGGGTAGGATGATCTAAAAGACTGTAGACTCGGATTAGCATGATTGCAGCTGCTGGGCTGACCCTCTAGCTACAAATAATAGGGATTTAGCCCTGTGTTAGGAATTGTCACAATCCATTGTGGTCAAAGGTTAACAGGATAATTTTGTACTCTGTGACATTGCGAACAAAAGGAAAGGCCCTCATTAGGTTATGTTATGTTGTGTGCAATAACATACAGGGTCAGAAGTGTATAAGAGGTCATAAAGAATGGGTGGATTATTGACATATTTTGGTGTAATTAAATTGACCTTATCTTACATTCCTTGAGCGCTTTCCTGCATAGTAACACATTTAGACATAAAATCACACCACTGAGATTGTTAATCTCATGTTTGATATTTGTTTGTTGTGGCATAATATATTTAAAATGGAAAAAAGTAGGTCATCTTGCAGCAAAGCATATTTTTTTCTGTTTTTGGAGGGTGGGGGTGCACGTGTTTGTCTTCTTGTATCGGGTGACACGAGAGACAGGCAAATCTGTAGTGTTTAATCAGCGTCATCCTGCATTTGAAAGTCTTCATCGCATGAGAATAACAACAATCTAAGCATGCAGCAATATAGGAATTCTGTGGTCATGTCAACATGCGATTGTCATTCATATTGGTCAGTGCTAATGTTGTAATATGGGGCAATGAATGATAAATTGTGTCTATTTTGAAGATCATTAGTACCTCTCTATGGGTGTTTTCACATATATAGTCCTATTTAAAGGAACCGAACTCAGTCCTCTAGAAGTGGTCCAAATAGTGGACCACTGCTCTGTTTCTGTTCACACTTTAAGTTCCTCATCCAACCTGCTGCTACTGTTTCTTCACATTCACTATTCTTAGGATTTCTTTTCCCAGATAAGAGTAGAAAAGCACTACCAAGGTTAAAAGCACTACCAAACTTCTACATTTTCCACAATGGAGAGCAGCTTGGTAGAGAGACTTGATCTTGACAAGAATCTCCGAATCCTTTATTTTTTTTATTTATTTATTTATTGGATTTAAATATTTTATGATTTATTCATATTTTTTATATATGTTTTTATTTGTGGTATCTATATGTGTGGTATTGTCTGCATAGGCATGTATATGGTTACCCATGTGATTTACCTACGGCAAGCCTAGAGGGCGAAAACTGTCGAAGTGAACCCGGAGCATTTTACACAAGTTAACCGAACCAAAGCGTACCGAACTGAGACCTCCACCCGAGGTGGTCTCGGGTTGGTTTGTTTCAGAGGAGTTCATTTGGCGCGTTCACATATATGCAAAATATGCTGACTAATCGATCCGAGTTCGCTTTAAGGGCTGAAACGGACCAAGTTTGAAAACACCCGAAGACTATATACTGAAGCTGCTACATATTGCATTTGCTCCTGAAATAGCCTCTCGTTCAAATACAGCTTTTGTGAGATACTTGCCAGTCAGCCAGTAGGGGTGAAACGAATCATTTATTATTTCTCACATTTGGATTTTAGTGACTAGCAGTACGTGTTTACTCAGCAAACAGATTTGAGGACCTGAGCTCCCAGTTTTAGCAACATCCTTACCAGAGACTAGAAGTAGCCTCCTTGTAAGTAGGCTTGCATGTTTAGGTGATTTGCTAAACTCCTTTTTTGTCTTCATACCTACCATGCAATTTAAAAACAAAACAAATAAAACTGTAGTCACTGTCATTTCTATAGGCCTTTTCTGAAGAAGTGTGTTGTAGTTTTAATATTATTTTAGAGCCGGCCCAAACTCCTTTGAAGAAAAGATGTAAGAGCTACCTTTTTGCTTGGTTTTGTTTTTGGTTGCACTTTGGTTGCATAACTACAGACCCTGTTATTTCCCTGTTTATAATAGTTTAATATCTTTAGTGTTTTTTAAGACACTAAAGATATTAAACTATGTCATTTAAATGTGTCCTCATAACAAAATGATGAGTTGTGTTGTCTCTGGTAGAGCATTTGCATTGGACACCCCCAACCCACTGCATTCTAATCCTACACATCAAACAGAAGCGCAGGACATGCTCTCCCCTCCTGTGTAATTAACTGTTTCCACTCAGTCCGTCTACTATAAAGCACCTGCAGGCTTGACAGCAGACCAACAAAAGCTTCAGATCAATCCTGATTCATTACGCACGTACTTGAGGAGACCAACAATGGCTGGATAGTTAGATAGCCACAACCTTTTACTGCTATGCCAGCTCATCCAGGCCATCCTTTTGAGTCGAAAGGGGGGAAGAGCTTCGCAGCTGCATGTACTTCAGCTTTCTGTCGCATGAAAGATGTGGGTTACGCACTGCTCGAGAGAGGCAGATTTGAATTGGAGGTACACACACACACACTGACACCGGTCTGCAAAAGTCCATTGTTTTTAGAGAAAAGGCACATTGGTGCTGAGGTGGAACTGAAGCAAAGGAGGGTACTGACTCTCAGGGGACAAGCAGTAAAAAGTGGTGAGGAATTGACCATAAAAGCGTGAACCAGTGAACTACTTTGTGTGTGTGTATAAATCAGCCACGGCCCTCACATGCAGAGGCAATTTGCGCTGTGCTATTTACTTCTGCAAGGAAATAATCATTACCCTATAAAATCTGAAAGTGAAAAATGTAAAGGAGGCCGTCTATAAATAGTGAGCAGAAAATATGGAATATTAGTCTGGGATTTCTCAGGTCCTCAGCACTTTTTGTCCCCCACCTTTCCTCATACATTTTCTGCAATTGTGTTAAATAGGTTTTTGGTCTGAATCAAAATTTTTTACTGAATCAAAAATTCAGTAATTTATAGCTTCTTGTTGTTGTCCCAGTTCCAAAAAAAATTAATAGTATTTAGTGTGATTGGGTGGCATTATGGTGTTATTGAATACTTTGGTATTACTGTTAATAGGATCTTTGCGGATGACGAATGGTTTTTCTGTTTTATTTGTTGCAACTGATCAAATCTGGAGGAAACAAGGGTTTTTTTGAGTCCTTAATACTAAAAAGGGAAGAAGCTAAATAAAAAAAAAAAAAGGAAATGGTGGCAGATGTAGATCAAACCCCTGGGGGAGCAGTGACTACTTTAAGTTAAGCCATTTTGCTATGTATGTGACTATCAAAATGAACAGATAATGCAGACCTGCTCCCATGGTCGTTGATGTTAAGTTTCACTGTAGACATTAGCCAGTCCAGGTACTCTGTAAATCCTTTTCTGTGTGATTGTAGTTTATTTTTGTTAAATGTCAGTTTTAATTCGGTACAGTTGTTTGGCCTTTTAAGAAAAAGTCTACAGCGAAAATTTTGTCATTTGCTTCCCTTTTACCTCTGCTGAAAGACTTTCACGGAAAAGCATTTGCATGTAACTTGGCTGAAGAATCTTGAATCTGAGGGGTTTTCATATTTTGCTCAATATCAAATATTCCTTTCCACCAGAAAACGTTTTGATGCTGTTGCTTGTACAGACCTTTTCTGAGAGTTGACAGTCAAACATCTGATTCAAGTGCTGATGTAGTCTCAGAGATGTTGAGAAGTGTAATTGATCCTTTTTACGGTAACGCATACTTTTAAGCTTTATCCTTTTTCAACAAGGGCTAAATAAATAAATAAATGACCAAATGTGCTTTTCGTTTCTGACCCTTCCATCATTAGCCTCCCTCCAGTCAAAGACTCTGAAACCATCAGATGGGTCTGTCTTTGCTTTCATGGAAAAGAACATTTAAAAGTTTCTCTATTTCTTGTAATCATGGACACCACTTCCACTGAATTCAGAAGCTCAAAGCTGCCTTTGATTAATGCATATCTTACCAAGCGGCGCTATTGTCGCATTCCTCCTTTGTCCTCAGCTGTTGATAGGCCTGTGCCAGTAACGAAACCCTCTTATTTGTGTATAAAAACAGTAAAGCAGTTAATTTGGTTTTTACAGAGGCAGACAGAGAGGCAAACATTATATTGTGGTTGCAGTTTGTCATTCATTTGCACATGAAACTGTAATAATATAGTAAAAATAGCAATCGTCGCAGATATTATCGTCAAAGGCCATATTTGTAGCTTTTTTTTTTCTTAACCTGACACCTTTTTTTCAAGGCAGTTTGGCCTCATGTACAGTTTAGGACAACCACAGAATCAGGTGTCAGACATTACCATGCTCATAGTACTGACATGATGTTTTCCTACCACACAGTGAACCATCAGCCACCCTGAAAGCATTCAACCTGCTCGGCTCAACAGCAATCCCATCTATGCTTAGTACAGTAAATGTGGTATTAATATAATATCTTGTCACCAAACATATGTAAAAGGGCAGTTACATTTGAGTATAAATATTAGTGTAGTACTTAAAATGTATAAGTAAAAGCAGTAAATTTGCTTTTACTGACACAAGGCTGTTATCAGGATAAATTTGTTAATTGTCATGGTGCAGGTGCAGCTGTTGATGTTTCTAAACACCAGTTTAGAAAAAGCAAGAATTTTTCTAGCAAACCGAAAATGAAAAATCATTTCATCGCTCCTGGTGAAAGTGTACACCCTTAGAATTTGACTTTGACTTCTGCCATGTATGTTCTCTCCTCCTAAAAAAAAGTTTACATGAATTTCTCTTGTTCCTTGATATACTTTAACTACTCCTGTGTTAATGAATGAGGCAGAGAAAGGAAATGGAGATCTCTCATCCATTTCATTTGGCTAAATATTGCTTGTTTTGGTAACTGTGTTTCAGTAGGTGAAGACTTTTCTCAGTAAGTGTAGCTTTTACTTTTCAAAAGTCCAGTAATTGTTCTTTCCTCTTTGTTTTAATACCAGTGCACTGATGAAATGTGGCATTGTTAATTGATTTTGTTAATGAGGGTGTTTGAAAAGGGCTGGGTGATTTGGGAACGATGCCCTAGAGACATTTTGACACGGATAATAGGTCAAGAGTTGAGCCCGCACTGTCAGGCCCAGTCAGAAATGGATGTGGAATGAACTGCTACAGAAGTCAGCTTGTCTCAGGGTGGCAATGTCAAAGTCCCACATAAGCCTTGAGAACTTTCTCATTAAAACACATGCATTATTTTTTTAATTAGTCATTAACAACCCAAACGAAATCTGCTGTGCATTTTTATTCAGAATTGTATACAGAGCACCACAATAAATTCGATAAAACAGGACTATTAATGCTGTCTTTGTAGTGAAACATTTGGCTGGTCAGTGTTTAAGGACTGTTCACAAGATTCACAAGATGCTCAAGGAAGCATATTGTGACATAATTTGTCACAATAACAACAGATGTCATATTCCTCAGCCCTAATGCTGTTCCAGATTTTTTTCCTTAGCCAAGAACTGTTGGGGTGTAAAAAGTACAAGTAGTCTCAAAGTTTTAACTAGTTGTACCCAGAGAATTGCATTAAAATCAGTCTGCAGCACCGTTGCTTTGCATATCCTTTTATATACAGATGACATTTTTGGCAAAATTGCACAAAAATGTTTGTAGTGTAAAATTGTTTAAAAGTCCCAGAATAGTTTAGTGAATTTATTTACACTAAGTTAATATTTTTTAGCTTGTTTTATATTTTCTCTACAGAAGTTCCAGAATGCACCTGTGTTGGCTTTGGTTGTCATAGCGTTTTTATTACATTGATATAAACTTTTATTATTCAGATGTCTAATGAGTATGTAAAACATATTTGTACCAAATGTACAGCAAAGTTAGTGGTGTCTAATTTGTTAGAATGTTAAGGCCAAAAGAAGTAAAAGAACTAAAAAAAACAAAAAAACAACAAATGTTAATAAACAATGGCAAATAAACCCAGCCTTCCTAAAGCTGCCACTCAAACCCCAGGCCTGGGTTTTGTGCTTAATTAGCATTATTAACCTTCAGGCTGATTTTATTTTGCTATGGTGACAACTGTATCCTTCCATTCTCCTGCATGAAGCATTTTAATTGGCTCCAGCTCCACGCTCGCCACACTCTTGACGGCACGGCGGAGGCGGATGCTCTCTGAGGTGAGCGACATGTAAATGGCCTTTTTATGAAAAGGGGGATTTCTTTCTCTTCATATCCCTTCACTACGGTGGGACACTGAGTTTCCCTGTGCCGTGCAGAGTAGTCGTGTGACAGCCGACAAATCATTAAAATTTTTGATGGCTGCCATGTACAGGCCTATCTCCAGCAGCATAAGAGCGCACTGCTGTCTTTTGTATTTGCTCTCTGTCACCAGCTGGAGCTAATTTATTCTCTTTTCCAAAGATGTCTAGCCCTTTCCAACTTATGTTCGGATCTATTTGCTGCTTTTAATTTATATATTATCTTGAAAGGAAGTGCTTTTTTATGTGCTCAGAGTGGCTATCGTTACTGAGGTGAATTTGGGCTGCACTTTCTACTGCCATTACAATAAATATATTTCTGAAATCTAGCTTATCAGAAGTAACTGCCATATAACTTTTTATTACAAATATTTACTTTACATCCAGCATAGTGGTCAAAGCTTTTCTCAAGGGTTGTACCACTAAGAATTGGTAGGATTATTTTGTCATTGCCTGCATTTACCATATCTTGTTAAGAGTGTTGTAATCATGTCTTTTCAGTCTTCCTCACTTCTCAGCTCACAAACGCAATAGGGATTATCTAATAAGAGTATCATTTCGGAAATCTAATTTAAATATATGTACACGCTTAGCTCTATGAAGAAAACCTGTTTTCTTAAAACCATGCAGTTTTACAGACTGCGGTTGTTGTTGAGTGTGAGTTGACTGTAACTCATGGCTTAATACACAGTCATTATTGCTTTGATGGATCTATGGTGCAGATTATGGAAAAGTGATATGCCGAAGTGCTGCCACTGAATCACTAATGATGGTGTCAAATTCTTTAAAGGAACAAAGATTGTTGTCTTGGTTTGTCTCGCTTTGGGTACACCCATTGGCATAGTCCTCAGACTCTTCTTTTGTTGGACAACCCCCTACTGTCTGACAGTCGTGACGTATCCATCAGGGCATTGCTAGTTCTCCTCCATGCACATTTCATAGTTACTCCCTCTCTACAACTCAGTAATGACTGCGCTCCATGTCTTGAGCTTGCAACTATATCACTAGGTGCTAACTTACCTGAATCTCGTAGGGTATGTTTTCAGCTGCCAGCCATCCTGTATCCATCTGTCCTGTATTCAGTTAGTTTCCTGAAAAGCAGGTGTCCAAACTGCCAAACAAAAGTTTTTAAAAAAGCGGTTTTCTCTTTTTATTTGTAACAATGGTTGTGGTCTTGAACAGATGCCACAGCCAGTTGTGCTCCTTGGCTTGAGTTTTTGCATGCCCAGGCAGCATGAGCATCACCGATACCTCCAAGGACTGCACTGTGTCATAGCATGCTAGTTTGTTTGGTCCAGACCTGCTGTTAGCAGTCATATCTAGGGCATCATCAGCATACGCTGAGTATTCTGAAGCTGTTGCCAGAGTTTACTGGGGTGTTCAGCTTGACAGTATGTATCTGCTAAATACTGTGTTATTCCTGTGGCCATGCAGCAGATTCCCGCTCTGGGCTTTCAGGAACTGAGGGTCTGTTTTATGATGAAAACAATGACATTAAGTCAACATTGCTTTGTTAAGCTCGATGGCAGTGGTGCTCATTGAATGACCTCAGTCCTCAATTTGATTGTGAAGAATGTGTGTAGGTATGGCAGCCAAAAGTTGTGCTTTCTATGGTTTAAACTGGACTTCTGGTTAACAGTTGTCAGCCTTTCTGATTAAAGGTTTCTGATGATAACCACAAGTAGCACTTTGATAGCACTTTGATATACTGTACATAAAATTACAATTTACTGTATAAAGTTGTTTATTCTGGTTTTTTTTGTATATTTATTATTATTAATATGGGGAGAAACATTCACTGCTGATCCAAACTGGTGACTTTTATCAGTACTATATGTTAGAATGGTGGAAGAAATTACTTCTGTACAGATTCCGATTATTTTTGGTTTTTGCCATCAAGTGTTCTGTGAGGTGAAGTAGTCATGAAGTGCTGGATACCACATTTACCTTTTTCTCAAGACCCGAACAGGAAGTGATGCATGCCGGGTACTTGACATAATGAGCTTTTGGTACTCCCCCATTGACAGGGTGAGCTGACTTCAGTGCTTGCATTAATGGCGAAAGTAATAAGATCTTATATACTGCTGGTGGAAGTGAGAGACTAGTAAGAATTTGGTTCCTCCATCCTCACCACTTAATCAGTACCTGAGGAAATTATTTTTTTACAGAGCACCTGTTGGTACCTACAGAGCTTTCCACCACATGAAAAGGAAAGCAGTGTTCAGTGTTAAGTTTCTTTAGCATCACCCTCAAATCTCAAATCAGTGTGTTCTCACTAGTGCAGCTAGGTGTGTAGAGCAAAGGGTGCTGTCACATGTTGCAAGTGCATGCAATGTTGAAAAACAGTGCAGAGGAGAGTGATAGTACCTCACTAGGGTAGCCTATACTATTTCAACTTCATGAATTTTCTTGCTCCAGAAAAAGCAGGATTGATTGTAGATCCATATAAGGTAGTAATCCCATGCATTTACTCAAATGTGTCAGCACACAACCAGACAGAAATCTGATTACTATGTGATAAATATTAGGCAAAACATCTTGTATATAACATCCAATTACCTCTGCTGCCCCTTATTTTTCTGTTCTAAAACCACAGTCTTGCACAACAGAGGGTTTTCAGGTTTGAATGCGTCGTTGATGCATTTCCACTGATCTGACATGTGGCTTAAATGCATCTCATATAAACTCCTGAAACGATTTGTGCAGATTTATATCTGTATTAAACGCGTCTTAAGCATGTTTACACCTGCATTCTTATGTGACATGGCCTGATCCATATATTATTTTCACACTCAAGTGACCAGGTGGAAACTAAGATACCAAGTAACGTTTACGTTACAAACACACTGGTAGCTTTAGTGATTTTCCAGACCACCCTGCCTTGCAGTAAGTGAGGAATAGATACTGCTTCATCTATTAAATATTGAAGAGAGGGGCCCCTTTGAACGCATGCTATCTGTCTCAGCTAGTTAGTAGAAGTGGTGTTGTGAAATAAGAGCTTCTCACGACTCTGCACCTGCAGCTGGAGACCTCGCTCATGTTACAAGAAAACTCGCATTACATTTATAACCGGAAACGTTCTCACAATGCACAGTTAACAATATTGTTTTGCCAAAATGGCATCACGGGACAACACACAGCTTGAGTTCTCTTAAGAGGAGAAAACCCTAAGTTTGATGCAACATCAGTTTCATTTTTGTTGTTGTGAAAATCTTGACAGCAAAATACATTGTTTGTAATGATTTATTTCACTAGTGGGAATAAAGATTTTTGGGGTTGAAATTTGTGATAAAAAATTTAATGCTTGCTACTCACTGACTTGGTGGCTCCTTGACAGGTCTTATTATCACAATAGGTGTCATGTTCTCACCGGATAGAGTTCTGTGATAAGGTGACGCCAGACAGCCATTTCCTTGGCAGCGTGTGATTGCCAGAGTGCTGCTTGCTCTCCTAATTCAATTACCAGATTCACAGGCTCACCTCAGCTGGAGGGAGTGGATTGAAATTAGAAGTCGTCTTATATGTTCATGTGATATATTGGTGTGTTTCTTTTTCTGGCAGGGGTGTAAGGGACTGGGCTCCTGTCAGTATGGACACACAACCACAAGGCCAGCAGCCTCAAATACAAGTGTTTCAACCACAGGTTGGTGCGCACACACTCACAATGAGGGAGACCTTGATCTTGTCATTGTGTTTCTCTCAAAAGAAACTTCTATCTTGCTTCATTTGTAATAGATTCATTTAGTTTGATTCACAGCAGTATATTCATTCAAATTTGGTAAATTCAGTGCTCTTTGTCATTCAGTCATTTAATGAATAAAATGAATTGCTTCATCCTCTACAGAATGACTAATAGAAATCACAAATGTCTCAATCACACATGGGCAAACTACGGCCCGCGGGCCATATACGGCCCCTTGGGCTTTTTAATCCGGCCCGCCGAACTCGTCCATGTTATGTTATTAAATTAAATTAAATTTTATCATAAAAGACGCCTCAATCATTTTACCTAGCTGTAATTCTCATCTTTCCCCAGCAGATGGCGCACCTCAAAGACATTGACCCTTGAGCGTGATGCATTACGGTTACTCTCTG
>JBBPDC010000038.1:11992288-12002467 GCA_037974485.1 Hemigrammopetersius urotaenia
TTTCCGTTTTCTTCACAGGCGCAGCTTTTAGTAACGCAAGGATATCGGCACGTTCTCGCGAGACAAATCTGATCTCGCGAGATCTCGTACCACTCCTATTATTTACTGAACATGGTAATAAAAAGCATTATAGCTGTGTTCCAAAGACTTTATGGTTACAGTTTTTGGTTTTCACCTCATCCAGCTCAGAAGTGTTTCATAAACGAATACTTGAAACCGTATGATGCAAAAGTATGATTAAAAACACTGTTCAGTTGCAACACTGCAAAAAACCCTTTTTGGCACTTAAATTTTAAAGAGTGTAGCAGAAGAAGGAGAAGTTTACTGCTGACTTTCGCTTGCGGGGTGGGGGTGGGGGGGTGGTTGGGGGGGCTAGGAGGTAGGAGTAGGGGTTGGGGTGAAGAGGTCATAATGTGGGATTGGCACTCAGTCATACCTCTTGGTGAGAATTTACCAGACATGTACTTGTCCTTTACTGGGGTCAGAGGGACCAATACAACTGCTTTTGTCTCCTCAGTCCCCTACTATCACCTCCCGCCTTTTATTCTTAGTTGGCTTTTCCCTCTTAATAAATTCAGTTATTACTATGACCAGCCATCTAAAACAGCTAATAAGACATTTGGGTAAAATGAGGAATCGTGTCTTCTACCTTAGCGGACAGAACAGGGGAAAGAAGGCAAAATAAAAACAAAAGGGGAGACAGAAAGTAAGTCGCAAATCAAAATAATGAGCAAAAACTGGCAGTACCTGAGCTGGCGGAGCCCCCTCCCTCTGTCTGTCTGTTTCAGTATTCTCATCCTAACATACTGTAACCAGCACTGGGCTTTAATGGGAACCGCTTTTTACCTCTACTTAAAAATACTGAAATATAAAAACGTGGCATGTAGTAGAAGCAGGTCCTGTACATTCTTTTGTGCTTTTTGCATCAGCCTTTCCGTGTAGTTAGTCCGTGTAGTTTTATGTGTCTCTTGGTTTGATTCCTTAATTACCATCATGTATTAATTTTAAAGTATTATGTGCCAGCAGCTTAGTTGGGAACCTTGTGGAATTAGAGAAGTCATTGTGGGAGATGTTAAGAGATCCAGGTTAGCGTGATACAACTGCATCACCTTAATCTGCCTTGTCATAAACAGAGGGTTTACTGCGCATCGTTCAGAATGCAAGATGAAGGCGAAATTACAGCGCTCAGCGTGATTAAAGCAAACGCAGCGCTCCAATTTGTGTGTGTTGTCGCGTTTCATGTTCGCCACGTTTCGGCACTGCAGCTCGGGGTCGGGAAGGGGAAGAGGAGTGAGGATGACACCGCTGACTGCTCAAACTGCGGCTGTGAGATCCAAAAATACATCTAAGGAAAAGGCGCGGGACGGAGATGGAAACGTACGTGCGCGCGTCCTCCCCTATATCAGCTCGGAGCATGAACATTTCTTTAATAACCCCCTCTGCCATGTCACAGCACATCGCCTGGCCCCGGCACCCCTCCTACCCCACCCCGCAGAAGGGGGGGGGGATGGTTGGCAGCGGCGTGTAGCTGTTCTCCTATGTTGCTTCCCATTCATGCACTTATTTTTCTGTGTGTTTATTTATTTATTTTTTTGCCTCCTGTCTGTCGCTGTCGTCTTTGCTGTTGTTTACCATGTCGGATGCTTCCACTTATTGACCAACCAACGGGAAAAAGAAAGCGAAAAAGAGAGGTGCAGGGGAAAAAAAAGCCGAGGGTGAGTGGAGGAGGGAGATTATGCTACGCACTGCTGCTGCCTGGCCCGTCATGTTAGCATCAGCCAGGGATTGTTTTTATTTATTTATTTATTTATTTATTTAATTATTTGAAATGCCACATGGCTCAGTACACTGTTGCGGGCCGAGGCAATGCGCTCTCCCTCCAAAATAAACCTCCCTCTCCTCTCTTCTTTGCCCCTCCGTCCCTCCTCCCTCCCTGCCTGGCTTAGTTAGCTGGAGTGAAACACTCCTGCATTTTACATGAGCAACTGTTTATGTCGTTTTCGGTTTTCCTGTCGTTTGGGTGCCATCACCACAATGGGCTTGGTTGTAAATGAATTCCGTTTGAGCTTTTTTGGCTTTGAAGGTGTCCTGGGTACATCGGACACTCGCCTAGATGACAGTGGCATGTTTACTTCTAAACCAGCATCTGCCTTTTTGTTTCTGTTGTCCTGACTTTTGAAAGCTTTGTTTGACCCATGGAATCTATTTCATATTTAACAGTCACTGATGGCATGGCCTTTTTTCCTTTTTCTCCACAGCAATTGAACCACCCCAACGTAATTAAATATCACGCATCATTCATTGAGGAGAATGAGCTAAATATAGTACTGGAACTTGCGGATGCTGGGGACCTCTCACGTATGATAATGGTATGTGTGCCTGGCATTGTGTCAGCAAATTCTCACTGTGCGTTCTCATTTTCTGCACTGGGGCTGCTGTAGAGTGAAATGAATGAGCAAAATGTTCAAAAAAAAGCTTATGTAGGTGTATATATAATTATTTTGCCTGTGTAAGTAGGAAGGTGAGGCTCGACATAATGAAACTCGTATTCATAGTAAAATTTCCATGTCCCTGAGTACCATGAGCATTGCTCAAAAGCACCTAGGCAAATTCAGCAGCGAGGCAAATTTTATTTAAATGGGTTTTCCATTGACATTAAAACATTTCCTTATAATTGTCATTGAGAGATAAGGATCAGAGTTTTTGATGTGTAATTATTGCAGAGAAATCGACATAGTAGTGACGTTGTGATGGGGAAACACTGATCTCAATGCAAATGTATTCTTCATTTACTGTCCAAAACAATCAGTGAACCTTCATATGTTTATATATGTAATATTAATAATAATATTGAAGAGAAATCACTTTTTTTGACTGATCATAAATAGTGATGTCTAGAGTTGGCACAGCTGACATTGAACTGATATTGATTGTTGGCTTTACAACTGCTTAACTTTAATATGATCCGCTTCTAATCAACCTCACTTAAGACTTCACTTAAGATGGACATCTAAAAGTAGGCTAAACACAGTACCACCCCACAGAAGGAAATGCACAGCCAACACCATGACCTCAGATTTGTTTTCCTCTGTGATAGGGATTTTTGCTGATAACAACCAAATACATACCCATTCAATATAGCTACACAGTCTTTACTGCCAGAATTTGGTGTAACACGCTTCTGACCAACTTAAATTACAAATGCAGATTATGATCTCTGATAATTGTCCTGTAGTACTTTCTTGTACCAGTTTTCTGTAACTGTTCTCGAGTTTGACAACTGCACAGCTCAACACCTTCTTACCTGATGCTTCTAAATGAACAGGCTGCATGTAAAAGGCCCTTCCCCATATCTCATTCTGCTTAAACAATGTGTAGTGCAAACAAGCTCCCCGGGCGAGGCTTTCCTCAGTTGTGTTTGAGAAGTAGGAGCTGGTAAATGAGGACATGGAGGATTAGTGTTACAAGGTCTTCAGTCTGGCAGTCTTTAAGAGGCATCATAACATGCAGATTCTTTCAGACGGATGTTAAGACCATGTCAGCGCCTCTGTGCTGCCAACTCAACAGTCTCACTTGCTGCCTCACTCTCACCTCTCCTCACCAATTTATGTCCGTGTATCACTCTCTGCTCCGTTAATTAGTATTATTTATTTATTAAGTAATGTCACTCCAAACTCGCACATCAGGGCTAATCCCCGCCGCACGGTGAAATAAATATGACCGAACACCGTGCCATATGTAAAACAGTAGCTCCGAATGCATGATTTTACCATTTTTTATTCTTTTTGATTTTTTTCCCCACTTCCTCTTTCCTCTCTTTCTCTGTCCATCTCAGGATTCAAATGAAATCAAATGGCCCCTTCATTTGCATGCACTTACAGAATATTGCATGTGCCGTGTTTGCTTTTTAAAGGCACGGAGGGGGCTGCTGCGCTCCCCCATTGACATCAAACGGCCCTCTGATATGCAAATAGAAGGGCTGGGGAAGAATAGATCCACCGGCTTTGTTTGGATGTGGGCCAAGGTTTCCTGGGCTTGAGACTGCATGCTCACAGCCGCTCTAATCATTTCAGTGAAAAGAAGGGGGTTAAAACAGGCAAAGTGAGCATTTGCACAATGGAATAATAAACTGGCCTTAAATAACCTGCACAACTAAAAATATATATGTATAAAAAATACATGTGTGTGTATATATATATATACAAGTATGATCACCTCATTGCTGGTGACTCAATTATTCAGTCCATGTACAAAAGGTCAGTTAATTACTGTGTTGTTTTGGTTAAGTAAGCTTCATTTTGTCTTAATTGTGTAACATTGCATTAATTGCAACTTTGAACCTGGGCTCATGACCACTTATGCACCTACTCAAGTCTGAATGGAGAGGCTGAGAGCAGTGGTGCTAAAAGCTCAATGACTTTCCATGACTCTGCAGTAATGGCACTGTCAAAAGGCCTGTCACACTTTCATTCGTCATATGAAAGTCCAAAATCTTAGCATTTGGGGGGAATTCATTTTTAGCTTACCACCGAAGCTTGGAGGAGAGATAAAGTGCTTCACTTTGATCAGTGTGTAGACACATTATGCTAAAGTATTTTCTCCCTTTCAGTGTAACCCATAACCAAGGACATAACACCCCTATTAAGACGTTATGTCCTGCATATGATGCCTAAGAGGTGGAATGATGATGAGGTCAAATGATGAGAAAACAGGTTGTTCAGTGAGATTTGACCAGTGAGTTGCAAATTCAGCAGTAGATACATGTACTCTACTCAGTAGAGTTGTGCTCTGTTATAAGGCATGAATGGAAGTGTTCCAAATTAGAAGAGTTAGGGATAGATTAGTAATAAGGATTCCATGCTGTTATAAATCACAAGGGAAACTGTGTAAATACACCATGTCAAAAAAAGTTTTATTGTGGTTCAATTCATGAGAAGTCCAGCCCTGCATAGGGAATGATAGTCTTGCATTGTTGGGTTGTTTGTTCTTCTTTCTACAGCATTTCAAGAAACAGAGGAGGCTGATCCCTGAAAAGTCTGTATGGAAGTACTTTGTTCAGCTCTGTAGTGCGCTGGAGCACATGCACTCTCGACGTGTCATGCACAGAGGTACACACACACACACACACGCTCTCAGATGTTTTGCTACTATTTGATCTGTGTACATGCTCGACCAAATAGCCCCTTTTCTTTTTTTCCTCCAAGATATTGATATAAATATTCTTTTTAATATTTGTTGTTTGGATATTCCCACTATCTTTCAAGACCATGTAACTTTTTTAACTTCATTTAACATTTTTGCCAAACTGATCAGAAGATGGTTTTGGATACATTCTGTTACATTTGATAATGGAAGACTGTATCTGTATAGCAATATATTCTCCAGAACCCTACATCCCACCCCATCCCCCAGACATAACACCATATCGATGCTGCCCCCTGCTCTGTCATTCACCACCTCTATATATAGCTATTTCACGCCTGTGACATTCAGTTCACATCGGATTCTCTAGGTTACACCTTGGCCTCCAAACATATTTTTTAGCCAGGAAGGCTTCATGTTTTGAGGTGCAAAACTAGAAGCAGTACAGTGTGTCTTGAAGCACATGGTTTTGATAACTACACACACACACTTACACATACACACACATACACTGCCCTTAAAATGTCTAATACTGGTCCTCTAGTCTCTTAAAGGTGATTTCTACTATTTAGAGATGTTTCCTTCTGTGTAGTCCATGGAATTTTGTTTAGGATCTTTCATGAACCATTTTAGTTTCCCCACCTACTTTCTATCTTAACTTAATTTTTGTATTATTCCACTCTCTCACTCATGTACAAGTTACTCTCTCCCCCTCTCTCTCTCTCTCATTTCTTTTTTCAAAGACATAAAACCAGCCAACGTGTTCATCACAGCCACTGGAGTGGTGAAACTGGGTGACCTGGGTTTGGGCCGCTTTTTCAGCTCAAAAACCACTGCTGCACACTCTCTAGGTAACCCTCCCCTGCATCTTTTATCTCTCTCTCTCTCTCACTCCCTCTTTTCCTCCTCTCTCTCTCTCACACACAGACACGAGAGTACAGCAGTAAGGCCCTTTAATCACTCTGGAGGAGCTGGATGTGTTTCATTAGGCCTCGCTGCGAGCAGAACCATGTGTCTGTTATAAAGCAGCACTTTCCGCCGGCCCCCGCGGCCAGTTGGGAGCAAAGCGTGGCAGGCTGTGTATCCATTTCATTGAGCAGTTCGGGCTTTCCTGTTGCCTTGACCCTGCGACCCCTCTTCTAACAGTTGGTTTCTACGAAGGGACACCGACCAGGCTGTGACTCGAGTGAAAAAATAAAAGAAAGAAAGAAAATTAGCCTGGCAGTGCCAGGCACACTGTCTAGGACACCCCATGGTGTCCAGTTATTCCACTCCGCCCAGGAAGGAGACGCTCATAGCAAATTAAGGTGTCATAGTCATCTCTTCTCGTTAAGAGGCGACTCAGGAGGTGTTGGCCTGAACGGCTCACTGCAACAAGAGGCCATCCTTGAGCCAGAAACTAAGCTTACGTCACAACTTTTATAGTACAATGAGTATTCAACATTACTATCAAATTTCACTTATTTCACATGCAATGTCTACTATTGTCATAAAGGGTCTTAATAATGCAAATAGGGTAGCGTAGTATGGTGGAGAAAGTTTTTATGCAGGGTCAAGACACTTAATTGATGTATTTTTTACCTCCCAAACCTACTCTGTATATCATAATATGAATATATTATTTATATGGGTTAAAACTATTTGAATAGCATGCCTGTTTTGCCAAATTCAGCAGGGCTCACAGCAAAAGCCAGACTCTGTAAATGCATATGACAGATGTGACAAAAAAGCTGAGTCCACAGCACCCTCTACAGGTTACCTTAGGGAAGTCCTCGCTTAGTCAGACCTCATTTAGGAAACAAGGCCTTATTCTGGCTCTTGATGATAGTCTTAATGATGCCTGAGTCACCAGAGGACTAGCAGTCTAATGAGAAACTTTCTCCTCCATTTAAACATGCTTTTGGTATAGCTTCCTTACCAGATAATTTACAGATGACCATATTCTGGTGTTGTACCCAGCTTTCTTTAAGACTCCACCTTTTCATGCTAAAGCATTGACAAATGAAGTTTTTCACAGACAGCTTAAAGATGGGATTGAGGAGTGTTTTTTCTAATATGTTGACTGAAGTTTTTTATGTTAAGTGTGTGTGTATCACCGACATTGATCATTACTCTTATACTGACCTTTATAAAGTATATAAAGAAATGCTTTAAGTGATAAAGCGGTTCTTATAGATTATTATAGTATTATTCCCCAATTTATTACCGTTCATTGCTGATTATTTTGACAGTGGCATAATTGTAAAATATAAATTGATTTAAATAACAGACATTTTAAAACCAAGAAGCTTCTATAATATCAGTTCCCAATGAACTGATGTTGATTAATGCAGAGATTTTGCATTGTTGTTGTTTCACGTTAATATACAGTGAGGTGTAGAACAGTCAGAATACACAAAAATATAGTTGCACTAAGTTATTTTATCTGCATCAAGGAGCCATGCTGTGTTTGTGATCGGGTCATAGAACTCCCCTACTGCTGAAAGTCTTGCTGGGTTCTCTGTGCACAGGCTGAGCTAAAGTGGAGTATGAAATTCATGAGTGTCTCCTGGCAGGTTAAATTCACCCAGGGGCATGGAGACCCAGGTCTGTGTCTCCCTCTGGGTGGGTACACTAAAGTCCCTCTGCTCCAGCACACACACACACACACACACACACACACACACACACACACACACACACACACACACGCACACTCTCTCTCTCTCTCTCTCTCTCACACACACACACACACAGTACTGTCTAACTCACACTCCGCACAGCGTCCACACACTCCGCAGTTTCCACATGCTCCGCACAGTGTCCACACACACAGTGTCCACACACACACAGGGCTGTCAGGCCAGAGCGGGTCCCTTTCCCCAGGAGCCAGAAGGAGCCGTTACACCACACAACTCCAACAAATCAGTGGGAGTCCGGACTCGGTGTGATCCTGCATTAAGTGGATGAGGAGTGATGTGTTCAATGGGGGACAGACCCAGGATGAATTGCTGGTGTAATTAAGGGACACACTGCTCCCAGATTAAACGCTCACTTTACACAGATTATCTTAAATAACTGATGGAGCTTCAGCTGTGATCATGGAAGCCATATGCAAATTAACCAGAGCGCTTCTCCACTTTTACAAACACCATCTTCATTTCTGGAGTCCATCTCTCGCCTCAGAGTGGTTTAGTTTGGGACTAATAACAGATAAAGGAGTCTTTTAAACCTCTTCTTCTCTGAGAATGAAAGAATGTTTTTGTTAAAGAGCCTCTGACAGGGACACAGCCCTCAGAAAACAGTAAACGACACATGTGAAAATAAGTACACACCCTTTTCAGGGAGCAGGCTGAAAAGCGTACGGGTGTTTGTATTTTTACATGTATGTATGTATGGATGTATGGATGGATGGATGTGTTTAGATACAGTGACCCCCCAGTTTTACGCGGATCAGGAGGTGCGGATTCAGTCACGAGAACCAAACTCACAGTTTTATGAGGAAATTGCAAATATCCTTTTTTTTGCTTTTTTGTAGCAATAAATATATTTTTTCTGGATGTTTTTTCACACAACGGGACTCAAGGCAGGCTGTAGCCGACCTGCAAGCACTCAGACACTTCAGACTCCACAGTTCAGTAGATCTCCAGGAGGCCTTTCCAACGAGCCTCATTTGTATTTTTATCCCCAGTAGATCAGAAGTTATTCCCCAAAAACCGTTCACTCACCGCCGTGTCCCAATACTTTTGTCCTGCATCCTTCCGAGTTGCAGATCTTGGCGGGGAATTTAGATTAAAAGAGTCGAATACGGGTTTACCTTTCCATTTTCTTTAAGGGTAATGCATTAAACTGAGTTTAAACTGAAATTAAAGTGTTCTGGGAGCAGATCTGGGGACAGATTTAGGGTTTACACTATAAAAATAGAAATTTTTAGGCATTTTTTAACCAAAACACAATAACACGGTTTTCCTTTATACACCAGTGCTCTTAAACAGTAACTGGATAGGTTTGTGTACTAACAGGTTCCAGGTTCAACCAGGAGAACATCATTCAGTATTAACAGGTTCCTCAACCAAGAGAACCTCATGCAGTATTAACAGGTTTGTAGTGATTGTCTCCCTCTCTGTCATTAATTCACACATCTGTCCCTCTCTCTGTCTGTCTATCCGTCAGTCTATCTCTCTATCTGTCTGTCTGTCTGTCTGTCAGTCAGTCTCTCACTCTGTCTGTCTGATGTCGGAGGACTAACAGGACGTGAGAGGAAATTGGACGGGGGAGGGGGTGGGGGGCGCTGCTTATATGTCAGCTATTTAAATCCTCCTCTTGTGGGCAGAATTTTATTTTTAGAGGCGTTTTTTCATGGCACTTTGATTTCACTGTCTTCGGTTGTTTCTTCTCTTCATGTATACTGGAGGGTTCCAAAGGACTGAGAACAGAACAGGTTCAAACAGAACAGCGACGAGACCTTCTGCAAACGTCCAGCTTGCAGGGACGCCGCAACAGAACTGCTGAGTAAAGCTCTTTTCATTTTCAGCGCTTTCTAAAGGAAGCAGGCAGATCACTTAGAACATCCTACATCACTTAGAACATCACAGATCACTTAGAACATCTCAGATCATTTAGAACATCCCAGATCACTTAGAACATCCCAGATCACTTAGAACATCCTAGATCACCTAGAACATCCGAGATCACTTAGAACATCTCAGATCACTTAGAACATCCCAGATCACTTAGAACATCCTAGATCACTTAGAACATCCCAGATTACTTAGAACATCCTAGATCACTTAGAACATCCCAGATCACGTAGAACATCCTAGATCACGTAGAACATCCTAGATCACGTAGAACATCCTAGATCACTTAGAACATCCCAGATCACTTAGAACATCCTAAATCACTTAGAACATCCCACATCACTTAGAACATCCTAGATCACGTAGAACATCCTAGATCACGTAGAACATCCCACATCGCTTAGAACATCCCACATCACTTAGAACATCCCACATCACTTAGAACATCCCAGATCTCTTAGAACATCCTAGAACACCT
>JBBPDC010000038.1:12002567-12021424 GCA_037974485.1 Hemigrammopetersius urotaenia
CACACACACACACACACACACACACACACACACACACACACACACACACACACTCTCTCTCTCTCTCTCTCTCACACTCTCTCTCTCTCTCTCGCTCTCACTCAAACTCACACACACACACACACACACAAACTTACTCTCTCTCTCTCTCTCTCTCGCTGTCTCTATCTTTCTCACCCCTCTCTCTCGCTGCATGGGGGTGGTGGTTATGGGTGGGGAGGGTGCTGGAGGAGGGATTGTGGCTTGACAGTTTGGGCTGTAATGAGACAAACCACCGTGGTAGAACACTGCGATGCGCACTGGATGGAGGTCCAGGAAGCGGCGCTCCGTGCCTGTCAATTCTTCCCCTCAGAAGCCAAGCCGTAGCCTTTTAACTCCGTCTCAGAGTGGCTCTGCAGCCCACAGATACAAACAAAGCCAAAGAGAGGGAGTGAAAGATGAGGGTGGAAAAAAGCACTCCTTTTCTTTGCATTTCCTGCTAGAGGTTTCTTTCCCTTTAAATTAAGGTGGGGAGTTAGCAGGGGTTTGGGGGCCTGCGGTGTTAGGGAAACATTTAGGGTTAGGGGATAATAGGAAGAGAGTAGAAAAAACACTGAGGGGAACAAAGACTAGACATTTTGCAATTAAAAGTAAAATTGGAGGTCACATTAGTTATAGTTCAGCACTGCAGTGTCGGAGCACCTTTGACTGCCGTTCTGAGTTTCTTCTTGTGAGTAAAGGTGCCACATTACATTAGGGCCTGTATTTGCTTTATTTTTTATTAATGAGCACAATAATTTTTTCTGTCGTGTAGAAGACCAGTGCTAATTGCGTTTTAAGCATCCGCCCCCTCAGAAAAATACTTTGCTCACTTCACAAAGCAAGCATCCTAATGTTGTAACGATTCATAATAATGGAAATCAATCCCAGCATGACTTTATATTTATTTGCATGAATAAGCGATGTGCTCTTAATTTGGCATGCTGCTGTAATGCTCTTGCTGTAGCATCTGGCTTTTATGAAACTATTAGCATAAGAGAAGATGATTTTTAATCATGCAACAATGGTTGTTGAGGGACGCTGTTCAAACAGCACTGGGAGACCCAGGCGTTTGCAGAAGAGCGAGTGCACCAGTTAAAAGATCTCACTGTTTATTCAGTCAATAAAGAGATTAATTGGTGTTTTTTGGAATTGTAGGTCAGCCGCTATTATGCAAGAACCTTAAGGATATGGCACTGTGTGCTTTGCTGAACAATGTAAGACTGCTTATTACCAATGGTGGTTAAATAAGCATGTTTAAATATTAATTTCTGTGATTGCTCTTTTGCTTTTCATGTTGAAAAAGGCATTAGTTGTGGACGACAAGTTTGGCCTGTCAGTTTGTGTCATTGGGCACAGCCATGAGCTGAAGGAGGTGCTCTTGTCAGTGATATCCACAGCTCAACTGCCTGCTTTCGTGTCCTGATGCTGTTTGGTGTCGAAGTGTTTGTCTGGCTTTTGTTCTCTCCGCTTGAGACCTTCTTGTGCTCTGTCAGATCTGAGGTCTTTGTGCCAGGGCTAAACTTCTGTAAACTGCGAGCATTTGTCAGAACGTTTTCCTTTCTCGTTTTTCCCCCTTCGTGACTTGCTCTCCCTCCATCATCAATCCTTGGTGCTTGTTGGCCTGTTCATTGCTGTGATGATGCAATGAGGAACTTGTGACTGGCTCCAGAGAGAGCAGCGTGGGGAGTTTGACTGGCCACCTGGGTCCAGCTCTTCTGCCTGATGGCTATTAGTCACTGCCAATTAGCTGCTTTCCTGTGCAGCACCGTGGACCAAGAAATCCGCCACTGCTTGGACTTTATGCTATTGTGCCACGCACGACATCTCAGGGTATTACAGCATGCTGTATTCCCTGTTTAAAGCTTTCCAAAAGCCCACACCACCACAATCTGATATCAGTTTCCAGGCTTGTTAATATGTTCATTAAGGCTAAGAATCACATAGTGCTACACAATGCTATCCTGATACGTTCCTAATGACAATGATCGTATCTGTGTGCATGAAATGATGTGGTCGGCAATATATTGCTGTATGGATTCCCCACCTCATGCCCACTTTAGCCAATATAGGCTGATTTACAGTTGGGTTACTAGCTGGTTTCTGAAAAGTAGCTCAATTTTATTAATGTTGTCTTGCGCTTTATTTTCATGAGAGATTTCTAGGCAAGAAAAGCGCTTTCATTCATGACAGGAAAGGGTCGATATGGCACAAATATAGTATCTTTTACACTTCCGAATATTTGTAGTAATCAGATTTTTCTGTAGTTTGGAACAGATTAAGAACCAATGTGGCATTTAGAAAAAAGTACAAGAGCTCAAACAGTTTTGTTGATAATGGGAAGTGTAAACACATTGAATCAAATAGATGTGTTGAAATTCAAAACAAATAATTTTATACAAAATACTAGTTCTTACAAAATGTTTTTTTCTTTCCACTTTTTTAAAAGTGGAGATCAACCTACAATAATTTAAAGACATAACCTGTTAAAAGAGTAGCTATTCATTTATGGGGTTGAATGATGAGCTAATATTACCATTATGAGATCACGAAAGCTTAACATGTTCTATTACTGTTTATTACAGGAAAATTCTAAGCCATATTGATCTTAATTGAGTGTTTTTCAGCTTGGAAATGCAGTAGAGAATTCGGTAGCATGACTCGTCACAGTATTACATACACCAGCTAGCTAACTAAATCTGATTAACTACCTTAAATACAACTCATTCTGGAATCATAGTTTTAAGATGAAAAGAATACCATTGGTTCATTCTGGAAAGGTATTCACTCTCAGCTTATTTGGTAAAGTAAAATAGAGTTGACATATTAAAAAGCTGGCTGACTGCATTAAAATGTTCAAGCAGTGAAGTGGTGTCACAGACGAAAGATCTATAACATTAAGCAAAATTGGTTTAAATGTAGAATTTTAGCTTTTACGTATCCCGTACAAAATTATGGGGACAGTTAAACACAAACAACGCATACCGCTTTTGCATTGGAGCGTTTGAACAGTTCGTAACATCATTACAGGACATTTGTTTTATTTAAGGCTTTCACTGAAATTTAGAATGAAAGTCAGTTCAGTAACAAGTTAAGTTATTTTGCTATTTGTATTTGATTTAATGGAAAACAAGTATCAAAGAACATTGCACTAAATCAAATTAAATTAAATACCAGTAAGGATCCAGAATGTTTTGTAAGGAAATACGACAATATCTCTATCTACAATAGGCTCTGAAAGGCATAACAGAATGTATCATGATAAATTGTCATATTGCCCAGGCCAAGTTGTGTTTGTGGGGCAGCTGGTGGCCTAGTAGCTAGGGAGTTGCCCCTGAGATCAGAAGGTTGTGAGTTTGAATCCCTGTTTGTGACACCACTGCCGTACCTTTGAGCAAGGTACCATCCCCAAACACTACTGTCCGGGCGCCCCTCATTGTTTGCAGCCCACTGCTTCACTTGGTGAATGAGTTAAATGCAGAAAAAGAATTTCACGTTATTCACATTGTGTGCTATGCTGTGTTCACACATGACTATAAGGGGCCACTTTACTTTTAGTTGACACTACTGTCATCTTATGGAATCAGCATGAAGGGGACACACAGCAAGTGTTTTTGTGCTATGGCTGATCTGTGTAGACTGTGTGAAGGGTTTGCTTCAGTATAAACTTCAGTATAGGACACTGAGACAGCAGACCAGTTTAGTCAACAGGCTTTTACAGGGTGTCATAAGTAGGAGTGCTTATCTCAAATTAGTTTTTTTGTGATAGTGACGGTCATAAATAAGGACCAAAGTAATCCAAGGTCAACCTTCTATACAGCAGCTTTGTAAATTCCAACCTTGGTGTTGTTTGAAGTGGCTCCCTCTAACAGCAGCTTAATGAAAAGCTGGATGTGGGGTGAAAATAGTTACATATTTTTACAGAAACAATTTTGGTGACTATTGGCTTCTACTGGTTGTTAGCAGTGTTAACCTCAGAGCTCTGGTGCTAAATCAAGCAAAATTTGGAATTTGTCCAAACCCAGTGGTTCTGTTCAGACATTGCTGTGAAAATTGTTGCCTAGCAAGAAAAAGCTGAAGCATGACATCCAGAATTAAAAACCTTTTTTCATCTCACTTTTAGAACAAGATAATGTTCTGCAGCAAACCTTGCTATCAGTCACTTGGAACTAACTTCATGCTCGGAATAATTTTTCACTTGGCGATCTTGAGTCACTATCAGTTAGCCAGGTTTAATGAACACACCCTTTCCTCTCCCTTCCTCTCACCCAGATACACTGCCCTAAGTTTGTTTCTGTCACTCCTCACTGTATGCATGCATCGTTGACTCCGGATCTCTCTTAGCTCTGAGCAGCCTTTCTGCTCTCTAGTCACCCGAGGCTCCTTCTCCTACTCAATCTGAAACCCCGTCAATGAAGCATCCATGGGTGAACCTCTCACCTCTACAACGCCTCACTTAGCAAACCAGACATGCCTTTAACTTAACTGTTTTTTCTCTCTCTTTCCCCTTTTTCTGATCCAGTGGGCACCCCTTATTACATGTCTCCCGAGAGGATGCACGAAAACGGATATAACTTCAAATCTGACATCTGGTCGCTAGGCTGTCTGCTTTACGAGGTAACGTATAGAAAACCATTCCACCACCAGCACCACCTCTCTCCTGAACCCTTCCCAAACCCCCACTGATGCTTCTGTGAGAGGCAGTGCTCTCCTTCCCATGATTCTCTGACTTGGACCAGGCCGTCTGTCGCAAAAATTACAGTGTGGTTTTGTACTTTATGAGGTAAACGTCCCTGCGTAGGAAACCTGGAGTGTGTTTCAAAGTTGGCAGGGAAATCTGAATGACATTTACATGTGTTTTAGATAAGACTTATAGCTTGCTTCTCTGAAACGATACTGCCTCAAAAACGTACACCACATTACTAGATGCACTATGAAGTAAAGCCTTTGGCTCCAAGGGTTGGAGTTTTTGCATAGCCCTCATCCCAGCCTGATGTTGATGTGTACAAAGGTCAGTAGTGTTTTTATCCCGGGATAAATGTTTTGACATTAAGCGCAGAGATGTTTGGCATTCTTTTACTGTAGCAAAGTCCACTACCACCTACTATAATCAGTGTTTTTCTACTTCTGTTGGATCTATCAGTCTGTGAGTCAAACCTTAAAAACTAAGTTAGGTTGTGTTGTACAGCATAGAGGCTTTTGAAGCATAGCTATGTCTAAGGAATAGATGGGTTTTTGTGCCGGCTTTGGCCTGGATTTCCATTGTCTTAGCAAATACAGGAATCCTGGTATGGAAAGGAACACACCGCGTGCATACGTGTGAAGATTTGCACGACTATCACACATGCACAGACACATTTGCAGAGTAGAAATACACATTGTTAGTCCAGCACCCATTCTTCCCTGAATCCCCCTGAGTGATTTTTTTTTTCACTCATCTTTTTTTATTCTTGTTGGGTAGCTCACCAGTAGCTGCACCTCCCAAAGTGCCTGGGGCTGAAAAACATCCATCTGAGTTCACCGCTGCTTGGAGACTGAGCTTCTTGGTGCTAATTAGTCTCCCACAATGCACCAGGCCCGACAGTGTGCCCCGCTTGGCAGCGGCCACGGGTCAGCTGAGTGCAGCACCGAGGCAAACGGGGAACGGTTGTGATCTTTTAAGCTTCCGTTGAAGAACGGGCCAGAGCGCTGGGCCCTGAACAGAACAGATCGCTCCTATCGCCCTGTGGAACAGAGGGGGTCTCTCATCCTGTCACGCCTCCAGCAGGTCACATGATCTGAAGGGAATGTTGGGTGGTGATGAGTTGACATCTGCTCGAATGACAGGTCTGATGATGGGCGAACCCGCTGGCAGTAAAAGTGTGTGTGTATGCGCATGCATGTGTGTGAGTGTTGATGCCAGAGTGTCTGTTATTGTGGCAAACTTGGATTCTTCAAACTCTGTGGTTGTGATCCTGTGCAAGGACAACAACTGGTAGACTCAGTTTCTGTGTTGTGGGTGCACTTATACGTGCGCCCTTTAGTTTTTTGACTGTTCGCTCGGATACTCTACATAGTGCCGATGACTGCCTTGCACCGCTGCGGCAGTAAATAGCTGCAGCGGTAATTTGGAGGCTTGTGCCATCTCTCATTGATCTCCATTGATCTCCTTTGTGTGATGGGCCTACACGAATGCACATAATTCTGCCTTTCGAAGGCATGAATCTTTCAACCAATCTGCCTTGGGGTTTCGAGGTTGAGAGATTGTAGGGGTGGGGATTGGGTTGGTGATTGAGGTCATAGGGCCTTGGTTAAAAATCATCAATACCTGTGCATTGTATTCCTGCATCTGCATCTGTTATTCTGTTTGATGCAGTGTCCCTGTTGGAGCTCATTTGGTCAGCTGACTGCATGGCCCTGTGATGAGGGCTGGGTGGGGGCCCGGCCGACGTTGGTGCTGGCTCCCAGCTGACCTTCACCGCAGGTGGGGCGCGTGCTCTCAGTCGATACCGCTGGAGCTTCTGCCACGCACTGCACGTCATTTCCATTATTGACACCTCAGTCTGCGCTGAGGAGGAAGTGTGTGTTTGTGTTGGTAAAAAAAGCCTTGGGATGATTGCTGTATTGAGGTACTGAATGAACAAACACGATTAGCAATATTAAAGTTATCAACATGCACATTTTATAAACCTTTCCAAAATCTTGATTTTAATAGCTTTTCAGTTAATAGTGATGATTTTTCACCAGTTCTTTATAGTAAAGGACTGATCTTTTGATCAGCATGGTGCTGACTGTATTGCTTGTAATAGATTTTGCAGCTGTAGGTCTGGTTTATAAATGATATAAATGCCTCTAAATGTTTGTATATTGTGCCACATTATATTGAATGCGATTTTGTGTAAAGCTAGTCCATCGACACTATAGTGGCTTCAACAGAAAGTATTTGGGCCCAAAGTGGTAAGTAGTTCAGTAATGTGATACCATGTAGTTCAACCTCCTTCCTTTTTTGTTATTATGTGATTGTTTGCTTGTTTTATTTTTCTCCTACAAAAGCTCCCTTGTTTCTGTGTTTGTCTCAGATCCTTATAGATCTGAAATTATAGTATGTCACAGAATCTTTGCTCCCTCATCTCCACAGGACTTCATGCTATTGCTTTTGGTGTTGGGTTTTACGACGCCTGAAATAAAAGGGTCGTCTCAGGCTAACCAGATGGTCCTGTCGGTGTCTTCCACTTACTGTCTCCAGTCTCTATTAAGTACAGGCTGCGTTCATATTGCTGTATCTGTGCTCCCATGGTCTGGTCTAGCCTTTTGAAGTCCTCTTAAACCCATAACTAATAGCTGTCTTTGGGCCTGTTAGGAATTTATATTAACATAAATCAAGACTGTTACATTTTCTTTCAACACAGAACTATGTCCTAGGCTTACTGATCAGGCCTTTATAATTAAAAGTGAAGCATAGCTGTGAAGTAATGGCCATATGCTGCCTAAAGTGAGTATTCTGCCATCTCAGATTATTCACATTTTGGTGTTTCTTAGATTAGAACTAGAGTGAATGTATTATTTTCTTTCTATAAAATATATGAAATAATAAAACGCTCTGGAACAATGTATCTGTCCTAAAGTATTACAAAGAATGGGATTAAACAGTTAAGTTTGAGCTATATGGTATATTGATTTGTCTTCATTTGTGCCGTGTTCATTCAAATGATCAATTTGGACCCCTGAAGTTTCTAATCCTGTTTAAAAGGTAATGCTATATATCACAAGAACAGGAGAACTTCCCGAGAGACATTGTGACTGCTGCGGAAAGGTACAGATCAGTGAGTGGACACTGTCTAGTTATAAATCTGATAACACAATTACCTAGAACCAGAAGGCACATGCTCCTCCTTTTAGCCTGCCTGAAACAGGTTGTTCCTCCAAACTGGATCAGCAGTCAGTGAGAAGGGTCATTAGAGAGCCTGTCCTGAGTTTTTGCCAGAGTGAAAAGCTATAAAAAGAGGAGGTTTTAGGTTGAAGAAACAGAATTTGTCCTGTATGGTCATATCACCTTAGATTAATAAAACTAGCACAAAAATTGTCAGAAGGTCTGATTATTTAGAGCCACAGATGAAAAGTTGGTGACTAACTGACATTATTTGAAGAGAGAATAAATTACTAGACTGCTGATAATTACAGTGTTGTTCTCTGTCTTTAATAATGATGTGTCAGTCATTTACTCATGAAGTGGCACCATGGGTGTTTTTGTAGTATTTGCTGATTACTAGGGATGCACTGAAATTTTTTTTTTTGGCCAAAACCGAAAATGAGGAAACACTTGGGCGCAAACGGAAACCGAAACACCGAAAGAAATTATTCTACCAATTTTTTGTAATATTGCCGTTATGGCTGGGACTGTATGTTTAATTATATTATTAAACTAATAATATAAATTAATATTTATAGTTCAAAGAATAAAACTGTTTCAAAACTATGAAAATATTTATTTAGATTTTAAACTATAAAATATAAAATAAAATATAAAATATCATTTTAAATAAAATGTTTTACTTGGTCTGCTAAATGCCATAAATGCAAACAATGCACAATATAAAAAAATATTCTCATGAATAGCCTAAAAGCAAAATAGGTGAAATATATATTATACATGTATTATACAATTAAATAGCTTCTCTCATAAAACAAGTGAATTCAAGTGCATTTTAACATTCTGAACGAAGTGCATAAACACAGTGCATTCAGAACAAGTGCTTTAAAAACTGTTGAAAGATATAACAACATTCTCGGCAGGCCTATAACAAAAGTGTATTAAAACAAACTGGAATCACTGGAAAACTTTCTTGCCTTTTCAGAAACACAGACGGAGTGGGTGTGCTCCAAGAGTCTTTAATCTTCTGTGCATGATTGGGATGGTTTGATGTTACATGATAAATTAATCCCGACATTGAGAAAGTCTTTTGTAGAAATTTCGCCATTGCACGCTTTACAAACTGCTTTCCTCGTGTCTTTCCACACGGCAGACATGTTGACTCTAATCCAATCTGGTGCGTGCAGGTTGCGGTTGTTGATAGCATCACGCCGTTTCGTATGCGTTGACGTACAGGTCAAGTCTCTCCCTCTCTGACATCTGACATTATACTCAGCTATATATTTCCTGGCACCCATGTATTCAGATTTTTGTTTGTTAGTTTAGTGAATTAATTTGATGCACAGCTGCAGAATCTACAAGTTGCGGATGCTGGGGGATCGTAGTGGGTAAGTATTGCTCTGGCTTGGCAGAACTGTTTGCATTCTGATAAGCTGCCTTTCCCTTGTTTTACTAATGAAGCATAAAACCATAGACGTGCATTCATTTCTTTCCCGACAAATATACAGACAGAAAGTGCCAGTAAACCTTTTTTTCCACGTAATTTGTCTCCTTGACGTTACAAAGGAGGAGAAGCTGTTTTGTTTTGGAAGAGGACGAAAAGTGCGCTGGTTTAAAGCAGACGGCACATTCGGCCACTATCCCTGCGAAAAGTCACTGCTTTTTCCTCCCTTGCATGAGGACTTCTTTTGCGGATGTAGTTTTGATTTTGTTCCCATCGCCTTGCTCCCTTTTATTAATATATCATTAAAGTGCGGCTCTAGGAAAAAACCGGTGAGATGAAATGGTTTTTTTCACGTTTGAATTATCGCTAGGGCTGCAACCTACGCTGTAGCTTCTGAGAGTGGAACCTCGCTCTGCTTTTAATTGACATGCAGAGAATATGACGCATAAATGAGAAAGATAAATATTAATTTGAGGGTATGCTTGTCTTTAATCCTACCTGAGGCCTGAATTGTGGGCAAGTGGACACAGTGTTTGTATCCCTGTAGTATGTCACTATGTTTTTAGATGCACCCAGTGTTTTTGTTTGTGTGGGGGAGTGTATGTGAATGTGCCTACACTTGTTTCTGTGTAGGTGTATTGCTTTTGATGAGAGGGAGCATGTTTCTGTGTGGGTGTCCATGAACAAACATGCCAAAGCTTTTGAGAAAGCATAGTGTTGTGTACATGTGTGTGTATTCTCGGATGTTTCTGTGTGGGTGTGGTGCTTCTAAGAGGGGGGCGCTTTGTGTGTGCATAGACTTGTGTTTATATGCTTGTATGCGTGTGGGCAAACCTGTGTGTGTGTGTGTGTGTGTGTGTGTGTGTGTTCGTTCTCTGTTGCGCCACCGTGCTCCAGCAGCAGCAGTAGCCCTGCAGACAGACAGCAGGCCAGCGTGGAGTGGGGTGTGTTCTGCTGTAGAATAGCAATGAGGAGAGCTGCTGGGCTCCGGGGGTCAGGGAGCAAGTCAATCATCTCAACCATCGCCCGGCGCCCCGAATCAAATTAGCCTGAAAAATTCAGGGGCCAGGAGCACGGGGCGAGCAGCTGTCAGGGCCAGGAGCACCCAGGCACTAATGAACCAGATGAATAGTGCAAAAACTCGAAAATAAAAACAGGACAGTTGACATTTTTCATCTGTCAGAAGCAGAAGATGCATGAAAATACTGTGGTCCTTGTTTAACCCTTTGCTGGCTGCAGCTGCCACTACTGCTGCCACACCTCCCTGTACCACCACCCTCCCCCCACTCAAAGCACACATGCTGTAACTCAGCATGTGCATGCACACATGTGCGCGCACACACACACACTCTCTCTCTTACACACACACACACACACACACACACACACACACACACACACACCAACAAAAAACTGTGTTGGGAGCACATGTGGTATACCCCCCCACCAACACCAATGTTCCCCCCCACCAAACCCCACCATTCCCCCCACCTAACAGGTACACACAAGGACTAGCTACATTTAACTTACACTAAACAGAGCTCTGCAAACCGCTGCTTGCTGTAATTATCCTGAGCAGCTCTTTGCAAGAGCAGCGGTGTATTGAACAGAGCCAGATGTTGCAGTAAAACCGCATATTCCTCTCCTTTCCCAGGTACACTTGAAAAATCCTCGTCCTTCCCATCTGCACTCATCATTTTGGAGTCTGTTGTGTCGGTTTAGTGTGCTTTTTGAACAGTTTTTGCCTCATGCCAACATGCTTTAATTGTCTTGTACTACACTCAAGGATTGTGACACTCTCTCTCTCTCTCTGTCTCACTGACTCTCTCTCTCTCTCTCTCTCTCTCTCTCTCTCTCTCTCTCTCTCTCTCTCTCTCTCTCTCTCTAAATGCTTTACAAACACGAAATCCTCCTTGTACTGAGACACAAGCAATATACTTTTACTTTCCTTCTTTTTTCCCCCCAACAGAAGTATTTACACAAACCAACTTTCAACACTCATCTGGCGGGCAAAGAATTGATCATTAAGTGATCTTTAATAACGTTTAATCTTTTTTGGGTTGATAAGACACCCATAACTCGCGGCAAAGCAATGCTGTCTGTTCTATCTAGCGATGTCCTCCAATAAGACTGTCAAACACAGGATTATTGTAGACTGCTGTCATTATATAACATGCCATCAGGGTTGTTTTACATTATACATTATTGCTTTTCATTTTAATGTAAATAATACTTCTTATTGTATTGTACATGCCATGTTTTTGTAGTTCTATATTCTCCATACTCAATAAATCTGCTTAGTGATTTCTTCACTATTTTAATAGTAGATGAGGTAGTTGTGGGTCGTTATAAAGGTGTATTTAGCAGGATACCTTTTTCCTTTTTGTATTTAGTTGTTTTTTCCATTACAATCAATAAGACTCTGAGAAATCTCTTGGTCTAACAAAACTAAATGGTCACTCAATTAATTGATCTCAGTAATTGATAGATTACCAATATGATCAATGGCGACAAACCTGTAATTAAATTGTTGTATTGGCTTGTCACGTGTCGCATGTTTTACAGACTTTTGCAGGCTCTATGCTCAATCATTGAGCATAACCTTTTTACAAGCCAACTGCTAATTACTCGGCAAATGTGTTATACATCTATCTCATTAACAGTTAATTGCCAGTTACTGAGAAGAAAAGTTGCAAAACTTCTGTATTGCTGATGGCATGTTGGTTTTTTTAGTGCTTTATCAGCACTTATCAATTTTCAGTGAATGCTTCAATTACTAACTAATTAAAATGTTGTAGCCAGTGGCATATAGTACGTTACTTTGACATGACCGTTTCAATTCTAAATCTCAATGTTTACCTCAATGTTTTTATTTAAAATTGATTAAATTATTCATTCATTGTTTTTATCGAAAAGCTAATAAAATGAGCAATGTGCTCCTTTCGAACAGGTATAAACCATGTATAATCCTGTGAGTCTGCCCAGTGAGAGCTGGCTGCATAGTTGCTCCAGCTGTGCTGTAACTGGGCTGGTGAGTGATTAGAGCGGAGCTGGCGGTGGCCCTGCGCCGGCCTGGCCTGCATTAGTGTAGCGTGAGCGGCAACGAGGCTCCAGGAAAATGTCTCTCCGCTCAGCTCCACACAGCTCCGCTCTACAGCTCCTCTCTCCCCACCTCCGCTCCGTCTCTGACAACCCAGACTGCCATGCTGTCTCGCTCTGACACTCACGCTCTCTCTCTCTCCCCCACTTCACTCACTTGCTTCAACTCTCCACCTTCCTTTCTCTCTCTCTCTCTCTCTCTCTCTCTCTCTCTCTCTCTCTCTCTCACGCCTCCCTCTTCTCTGCCATTTTAATTGAGTTCTCGGTTAGTGCTTGTGTCTGTCCATGTCTGTGGTTTGCTGTGTGCATTGTTAGCATCTGGAGAACTTTTTCCAAACGTCCTTGTACTAACGCTGCTGTTTCTCACTTGTTCTTGGCATTTATCTTTTCCACAGTGTTACTCTGTAACATTGTTTTATTTTTTCTTTTTGTGGCAAAGTTGTTCCCTGTTTTGTTTTGTTTTGGTACATTTCTAATGCACATCACTGGAGATAGGGTGATCATTTGAATTGTTTAGATTAATCAGAAGGCCTGATACTATCATGAAATCAAATATTTAAAATCATGTTAACTATGGTTAATGTTATAATTGCCCTTTTTGTTTGTAATGCAGCTATCAAGACTAAAGTGGCCAATTCAATCATATGCTATCTTTCTTTCAAACACCAGCATGTGGACACTGAGCTATTTTTACACATGGAGAGAAATCAAAAAGCAAACTGGCAATTGGCAAATGTAGTACTTTTTGTTCCCTTGTTTGCACTCTGTCTTAATGTGTTTGGTACTCACTCCTGGTCTCAAGCCACACAATCTTTATACTGTTAGTGCTCCTCCCCAGACAAGCTCCAGCTGCCCACAAGTGGGGAAGGAGCACCTATCATGTGATGGCATGAAACAGGCTAAACAAACAGAACAATACTATCAAGCAAATGAATTACATATACACATACATTCAGGCTTTTACCAGAGGGCTTGAATTGTTCATAGGGATATTCATTCTATCTGAGTTGAGTGTTGTGTGAAAAATCGTGTAAAAATATTTTTATTGGTAACCTACTGTTATGGATGTGCTGCTAAAAACTTTAGTAAGTGCCGGGAACTAGATATCAATCAAAACCGACTTTTTCTGCACATATGACTGTTCTTTGAGAAATAGGATCTGTTCTCTTTTTATTCTCTATCACTCTCCCACTGAGATGCAGCAGATCGTCATGTGACTGAAACAGGTGAAAGGCTCTCTGAAGTTCATGTGGTACTTTGTAACTGAATTTGGATCACAGCGTCATCGTTTATAGCAATAACTCTAGACAGTTTTCGCCTACGCCTACTTTATCTGAGAGTTTGAGGAAGGAGGAGGGGGGGATCTGCCCTATCATTCCTTCGGTTTGTTGAGGCTCAACAGGAGTTACAATCAGAAAGAAAGGTGGGATCGGCGCCCTATAATTTCTTTGTAGCAGTGTTTATGAATATTCTGGACATTGTGAGGTTTGTGGAAAATTCAAGTCCCTTCAGTTTTGAGAAATACACTATGGTTGTGCTGAACTGTGGTTACTATAAAGCTGTAGGACGTGGCAATAAATAGATCCTTTTCAAAACTCTGTCTGTGGATGTGTTGATCCAAAGAAAAGTTCTCTTGAATCTTCTTTTTTGTGGTCACTTTTTGGATAATTGAATTTGTCACACTTTCATATATTTTAGTTACAAAAAATAAGGTTAATCTTTTATCTTCTACTGCTCTACCAACTGTGGCGTTTTCACAGAAGAACATGAACACATAGAAAATATATCATTTATCATACAGTTGGCTCTATAGAAACCTGACCTTCCATAGACTGTCATGACCATTAGCACATTAAATGGTAGTTACTTTGTAGAAAAAGTTGATAAGTTTGTTGCTGATTCCTTCGCTACAACACATTACTGCATTAGCAAATGTGTTAAGGCAGACTTCTGTGATGATGACACTACATGACTCGACTACTGTAAGCTTTCTTTACAGACAAAAAAAGCCACTGAGCTTGTAGCTATTATCAACAGGTGTCTGTAGGTGAGCTCTCAATGGGGGAGTGCCTGTTGCACTCTGGTGCAGATCATTTGCTGGTCTGTTGTGACTACTTTGAAACCTTGAGCTGTATTGAGATTAGTGCAAGGTCACTATGATGTGGTTTAGCTATCTATTGCAAAACAGTGGGTTTGCAGTTCTGTTTTTGGTAAAAACAGGCTCAGTATTTTTTCTTTCCTTGTCTGAACTACAAAAATCTTGTTTGGGTTTCAGCTGTTTAGGGCAGCGATTCTCCAACCAGTCCTCAGGACCCAAGACAGGTCCACATTTATGCACTATCCCAGCATGCAATGCATGGAGATAGAATCAAAACTGTATACCATGTATACCATGTAGAGACCCTGGTTTATCCACTGATACAGGGGAGCTACTTGACTAAGCAAAGCATGTAGTGTGCCTCAGTTATGTATACTTATGTGTATTAAGTTGGCCTTAGGCTTGTGTACCCAGCTAAGGAGAAAAGCGTCAGACACATATTACCTTGTTTTGAGACATCGAAGTTCAAGTGCTTGGTTATAGTTCAGGTGTTGGGTTCTTTTTCTAAATAAAAGCAGTATGAATCAAACGAGGGTCGTAGACCTGAGCAGATAGTATGACGTAAATATTGTTAGCCAGGCAAGTACATGCACACTGCATTGCATATAATTAGCTTAGTGCCCAGCCTTTGCGATTTTTGGCAGTGTACTTAACCCACAAAGCTTTGGCTAAAGAGCAAGCAAACAGTGACATTTGTTATGTTACCTTTTGCTTTAAAAACAAAAACAATTAGCCTAAGCAAAACAAATACAGTAGACTTTCCTTAATCATTTTCTGCAGAGACTAAAAATACAATTCTCTGCCCTTAACAGGACAACTTCGCTTTGAGTCTTTTGTTTTAAAATGAAACATTACATCAGTAATGTTCATTAAGTGGTATGTCAGCTGCCTGGTGTCTCATTTGAACCACCCTTTCGGTCTTGTCTGTAATTGTCCTAGCATTTCAGTCAGGGTGTCCGAGTACTTCTTGATAAAGATTTAGTTTTGCATGTAAGTGTGTGTGTGAGGGAGCGGGGGAGGCAGGGAGAAAGGAGGGGAGGGAGAGGGAGGGAAAGACGGGAGGGGGAGGGAGAGGCGCAAGAGTGAGACTGTGCATGCGAAACTTCTATGAGTCAGGATGACTGTAGCCAAGCCACAAAGCTCCCCAGGTTCTTGAGGCTCATTCTAAACCCTGCAGCCCCACCCATGTGGTATTATACTAGACGTTCCAATACTGTGGTCTTAGCCTCAGAGTCACACTGTACCACATCCACAAAAACCTTAAATATCTAGAATGTTGTGCTAGTGTTGTCACTACTCAAGAAAAGACTCGTTGTCTAGATCTATATATAAAGAAACACATTTTTGACTAGAAAATCCCTGTACAAGGATCTTAATGGAATGGTTGGGGGGATGATTATACATGTTTTTTTACTTAATAATAGAGCAGATATTAGCAGGTTAATGTTATGTTACTAGCTATGGATTATTCTACAGAGGGGTATTGTTTAAGCAAATTTGAGGCTTTAAATGGCCATCTTAAAAATATATACCAATACAAACAATACCAAAACACATTTTCCACAGTATAGATTCTGTCCATATAAGGTTTTCTTGTACTGTCTTTGTTTTGATGTGGTGTTGACATGCACCAATCCGTGACATTAAAAGTCCTGTGACATGCTGATTTTGTATGCTTTTATATATGTCTTAGTAGTCCCCTAATACTGTATCTAAAGTGTCTTTCCGAAATTCAGCCTTGGTGCAGAATTACAGCCACTTAGAGCCAGTCCCACAATGAGATTTCCCGAGGACATGCTGTTTTTGTGTCAGTAGCTTTAAATGATAATCAGGAGGAGAGAGGCGGGGCAAGGTGGAGGGTGGGCCAGCTTGCGGCCACGATACTCTGCGCTAATGTTTACAGTGTATAGCAATGGCTACTGCAGTCAAGTATCTGGTAAAAGACAGTTGTATTAGTCTGCAGTTGAGATCAGTGCCTATAGCCCCGCTGCTGTAAGACTTCTCAAATTTTACCCGTTCTCATCTGATCACCCTGGTTTGCAGAGGTGCTCACTCATAGTCATTTCAATGAGGGGAAAGGCAGATAATGTGTGCGCCGTAACACTAACAGCAGAAAATAACAGAGAAGTACAACACTCAAGTTGATGTGTGCAGTCACACACCATTGTTTTACCACACACATACCAGATTCTGTCCTGCTAACTGGGCTGTTAGCTGATGAGCTCGGTAACCATATACAGCAAATCAACAAAATTATATAGCGTTAAGTTGACATACTCGTCCGAGGTTTGTAGCTGAGCCAAGGAGCGTTGGAACTGATCCAGACTTGATTTTCAGCCATTCAGCAAGACCAGCTCTGTATTTGTGTGAACGCATTTCCAGAGAAAATAAAATTAACCCACTGGTCTCTTTAGAGGCTCGCATGAAGGAAGTAAAAAATACATTTGTGCTCATTTGTACATCTAAGCACCGTGCAACGGCCATGCTTCACTCGTTTGCAAGCCATGTATCTGCAGGCAAAAGTGGTCTCTGACACATTGACAGTTGGTGGAGCTTTGACAGGGGAGGGGGGCGAAATTCTCTGGATGGGCAAAGGATGAGAAAGTTGCAGTAACCTTTCCCTGTATGGGAACATACAGGTTCATACTCCAGACCGGGCCATCTGAGCTGTTGTTCTCTCAACGGCTTAGCAGGATAACCAAAGCTCTCTTTATACCTATCGCCATTTCTAGCCACTGCAGGACCACAGACAGGCTAGGATACTTTGTATTAATGTTAAAAAAATCTCAAAGTGACATTTTCATGTAATGGGACCTTTAAAACCACCTTCCTAATGTTGGGTAAGTCCCCTCTTTGAACACCCAAACAGCTTTACCTGTTAAGGCATAAGAGAAGAGACAATTTGATTAGTCTACCTTCCAGTTTTGATTCTATGCCTATTTCAGCAGTGGATAGGGTCTGCACTGGTCTGCACTGGTCTGCACTGGTCTGCACTGACTGTGTCTTCTGACATCCTTCTATGATAACCAGCTATTTTCAGCAATTTGTGGGACAGTAGTGCAGTAGTGCCACTGTGGAATCAGAGCTAAAAGGTTAACCATTACTCCCCAAGTGTGTTATGGGTGCCCATGACCCTTGGTAGGAACTAACCACTGAATACCAGGAACTACCAACGAGACCAACTGTTTTTGGAGATTCTCTGACCATCACAGTTTGGCCCTTGTCAAGGTCCACCATCACAAACCGCTTTATATTAAATAAAAAAAATGACCTTTTAACACGTTAACTTCAAAAACTAACTGATTGCTTGCTGCCTTATATATACCACCTATTCACAGGTGTCAATGTAATGAGATTATCTGTTCACGTCACTTGGTTTTAAGGTTTTAATGTTGTTTCACAGCAAGCTGTTTCTACTAAAGTCAACATTTTATCCTTGACCTTAACCAAGTCAGTTTTAAGCTTTATCTCTCAGTTTGTTTCATTTGCAGCTGTTACTATATAGGTTACTGTCAAAAAATAGTTACAAATATCCGTAGTGTTTTGTATCTGTATCAATGGATACAGTATTGATGGATACAGTATCTGCAAATACTTTAGATTTCTGGTGTCAAAAAAGAAAAAAAGTGTTTTTGTGCTTTTTTTAAAATTTTTGCTTATTATACTTTAGGTTTACAGTAAATGCTGCAGTTTTCTGGCCACATTTTTGTAGAGTTTACTCGCACGTTCTCTAAGGTTTCTCTGTGCATATTTTGACTGGTTTGCACGTGTAGGCTTCCCATGCACTTCATCTGAGATTGGTGGGGTTGCTAGGGAACGGCAGCTGTCTGATTAAAATCTGATAAATGACAAAGATGGTGAGAGAGAGAAACATCTGGAAAGGAAGTGACTCCGACCATAATGGCTATTTGTTATACGTTGCAGTTGAGCTGTATGTGGCAGATTTGTTAAACCATGTTCTCATAGCTTCATTGCACTTGGAGACTCATTAAGATCACTTGTCAGTTAGCCTGAGTTGCTTGCACAGAGGAGAAGACTGAAGAGAATGTTTTTCTGTTATACAGAATTGTGCTAAAACCCAAAGCAAGATTGGCATTTTTGCATGCTTTTTGCTGTAAGTTATTAATCTTCCAAAGAATTACAGAGAACCAAGAATTTGAGAACCGAACTCATAGTTTTACGCGGAAATCCCCACAATAACGCGGAAACTGCAAATATCCTCTGCTTTTTTTGTGGCAATAAATATATATTTTCTTGATGTTTTCACACAAGGGTACCCGTTCACCTCGCCGCAATGTCCCAATACTTTTGTCCTGCAACCTTCCGAGTTGCAAGTTCTTCATTTTTTA
>JBBPDC010000038.1:12021524-12033216 GCA_037974485.1 Hemigrammopetersius urotaenia
GGTACCCGTTCACCTCGCCGCAATGTCCCAATACTTTTGTCCTGCAACCTTCCGAGTTGCAAGTTCTTCATTTTTTAATATAACATACATAAACAGCCTAATGATTTATGAAAAAAGTGGATGCCTATTTGCACATGGTAGTATGTCTGCCTGAGCTGTGTTCAGGATACACAAAATGCTTTTGCATAGCATTGAAAATGTCTGTACACATTTAGGTGAAAGAATAGCTTTATTTTGTTTTAGCTAAAAGAACATTCAACCTATTTTCTGGCCACGTACTTCCTTTTTTTCTTGGCTCTTTTAATATTAGTTTATGGGGATGCACTGGTCATTAAAGGTGATTGGCTCTTTACCCTACTGAGTCATGCATAATGCCATTATGCATTATGCAATGGCGTTTTGGTAAAAGTGTTGCAGCAGCATTCAAGAAAAACACCTACCTGTCTCAGATGATTAAATTACAATGCAGGTTGGCCCAGAATAATAGATTGGCTGAAAATAAATAAATACATTTGTTTCAATTGCACAAATCTGAAAATTCTGACCGGAGAGTTTTGCACCCCTAAATTGTGTGCAAGGCAGTGCTTAATGGATTTGCACAGTTACCACAGTGTTTGGTCCACATCAATATTTCTTGTGGTTTAGCTCCTCTTTTTATCCCCTTACTTCTCTCTCTCTATGACTGGCACTTTGAAACTGCCCCAGTGTTGCACATTCACTGGTTTCTTTGTGTTCTGTATGGTTATAAAATGGAAATTAACACATGGTTAAGTCCAAGAATGTTGGTAGTTTTTCTGAACTGAAATTTTTTATATTAGTGCTGTATTTGTGTTCTTAGTCCAATGGATGAAAACAGGTTCTGTGAACTACAAACCCAGAAAATTCAAAGGAGAATTCGAAAAATAAATTAATCAAAGGGGCATTTCTTCTGTTTCTCTTGCTCCTAGATGGCTGCTCTCCAGAGTCCATTTTATGGGGACAAGATGAATTTGTACTCTCTGTGCAAAAAGATTGAGCAGTGTGACTACCCTCCACTCCCATCCGATCACTACTCGAAAGAGGTAAGGCACTCAGCTTGTGCTCTGGTAAGAAGATGGCATCAGCAGTGTGCATCTAACTAATCATTGAGATTTTATTGTATATTTGCTCAATTTCAGATATTCCAGTGATTCTGTGGGTGTTTGGAGGAATCAAGTGATTCAAATGATCCAACAAGCATAAATCATTTTGAACAAGGGGTGTGTGGTATTATGTATTAGTTAATGATAAATACATTTTTTCTGATTATTTGCAATTAGTGGGCCAAACTTGGATTTGACATTTGTACATTAAATTCAGCATACCTCAGTACTTCTCACTTTATTTGATTGATAAAATTGCAACACAGATTGACAACAAAAATAAACAAAAATAAAAAAAAGGCCAATTGTATGTTTGGAACAAAGCCCTGCTGATTCCAGTCTTCCTTGATTGTGACCATGTGTCTCTACCAGTATTATTTTTTGCTTTATGAACACATTTATGGGCATTTGTCTACCTAGAGGTATGCAGTAGATTCAGAACATAGACCCTCATAATGGACATATTTTGGAATACCGTGTCTCCTGCTCCACAGGGGATGAAAGTCTAGCTTTACTTTCTATTGGAGATTTCTGAGCCTGGCTGATTGGCTGTAACTCTGATATTCGCTGCGTGTTCCTATATCTTTAGCTGCCATTATCAGTACCTAATTTAAGGGCTCCCTGCCATAGCCAGCCTCACCTACAGCTTGAGTCATTATTCCCCCATTCATGAGATTTGCTCTCCATTGCTTCAGTGCTGCAGAGGCTCTATTCCTCCACAATCCCCACCCCTTTCCCTCCAGCGGAGACAAAGGGCCCGCATCCTCCCCTGTCTGCGTGTAAACAATGCTCCTGAAGGCGAATGGCAAAAAACTGTCAGGCGCTCATCTTTGGTGTGTCATTTACCGTCTCCTTGCTTCTCACCTGACAGACAACCCCTTTCCCCATCAAAAATTCGGCACCCCCCAAATCTTTTTTTCCCCCACTAAGCATATGAATATTTTACATATCTGCATCCTGATTTGCCCCTCTCTCAAACCCCCCACCCCCCTCTGCCATTTCTTCTCCACTAATTCTGCGACTGGCTGGATTTGCATTTCACATGCTGAGCTGATTAGGAGACGGCGCACCACGCAGCACCAGCCAGGCCTCGGCTAGAAAGAGCCGGTTGCCATGGTGATCAGGCTTGGGGGGGGTTACTTCTTCCTTCCTTTTCCTTTGCTTTTTTTTCCCTCTTTTTCTTTTAATGATGCCGGTTGTTGGGGCTGAGGTCGCATCTCTTTCTCTTTTTGTGGCACGAGTGTGAATTTGGGGGATTGTGTGTGTGGTGGGTAAACGTGCATGCACAAGACTTTAAAGCTCCTAGCTAGAGGTAGTACTGTCTTTAAACTGGTCATTAGCTCTTAGGTGACATGTCCACAAATACAGAGCATGTGATTTAATTAGTGTTTTCCTCACTGTGGTTGATTTCAGCCAATGAATGAAATGTTGAATTATCCTCTGTTTCTCTGTTTTCTGTGCTCTCCTCCTCCTCAGCTGAGAAAGCTGGTAGATATGTGCATCAACCCTGACCCAGAGAAGCGGCCCGACATCACCTACGTATACGGCATCGCCAAACACATGCACGCTCTAACGCTCGCGAACTGAGTCCATCACCCACTCTCTCCGTCAGCTTCTTCACGGCCCACTTTTGGATGACGTTTTGCCAGCGGTTTTGCAAAAGCCATGTAAACTGCTTCTTTGTTCCATCACATAATAATGTTACCATCAAGTAAGGGTAAAAAAAAACCTCAAAATGCTTTTATTTTGAGGCTCTATGAAACCAAAGATATGAGTGAATGCAGAGTGACTTAAAGAATGTGTCACAGGATTACTGATAGTTATACATCCACATAGTTGTAATGCTGAGGTTGAGTCACAATATGGGTATATAATACACACACACACACACACACACACACACACACACACACACACACACACACACACACACACCAGGTAAAATGTACCACTTAAGAGAATAATAGAGAAACATAAAAGGCACAAGTTCTTAAAGGAAATGGTTTGAACAGCCTATTTTAATACAGAGTGCCTAAACACAGAAGAAAACCGCAGCCTTAAAGCATCTTGCTGTTATGCACTTTTGGATATTGGTACAGATGATGCAACACCCTGATCATTGGATGTAAAATTACCTCTGTTACAGAGGAGACTGTTTTTCTTATTTAAAAAGAAATTGTAGGCAAGATATGCTTTGCATGGTCCCATGATACTCCTACCAAAACCGTCTCACAACAAGTTTTATAAAAAGACTGAAAAACTCGTTTGGTCTCTATAAAAGTCAATTGAAATTCCCCTAAAAAAGCTTCCCCATTTGTACAGCTGGAGGTTTCTAGTTCTATTAAAATAGAATGAAGTCATTATGGTATTTGTTGCAGGTTGCATGGACTTTATCTACATCTTTGTGTTTCCTGTGCATGCTTTAAAAAGAGAAGCATGATGTCATTTCAAAGGTTTGTAATTTTAGTCCAATGCCTTTTATAATGCCTGTGTGTTTCTCTCACTGTGCCTTTAGTATAGAATATAGGGACTGTTTACTTTCCCCAAACACACACCAAATTCCTAAATCCCATTTATCATTTTGGCTAACAAAAAGTCATTTATTACTACTGCTAGGATGAAGCAGTAGCAACATTTTCATTGCTATAAATGACTAAAAGCAGAAAAGTCAAATACTAGGGATCATGGACCAGGACTGATGAAGGAATATGAATAGACTGTAGTATATCATGAACAGCTTGACAATCACAAGATTAATAATTATGATGCACACACTTCTGCTGTTAGTGGTTTCTGTCAATGTTGGTATTTGGAAAAATTCTCTTAGATTTAACATTCAATTATTTAAAAAAAAAAAAAAATACATACCATGCTGAAAGATGATCTTGCCAGCATGAACCTTAACAGAAGATCACACAATAAGTGCCTTTTCTTTTGCCTAAAACAAATATGAGCAGTGTTTGTAATAAAACAGAATAAGAAAAAATGTGTTTTCAGCTTTAGTTATGTAGTGTTTAAACTGGGCCTTTAAATAGGGGAGGGGCAGCAGGAGGGTTGAGCTTGTTTACACGCAATATTAGTCTTGAAAGAGAAATAATGCAATGTAGGAGGTATGTTTGAGAGTTTTTCACCTTGGTCAGCAGTTACTTTGTCACGCTTGTGCAGTATGTTTCAGTAGAATATTCCATTTCACCCACGCTTTGTCCCATTACAAACTCAGTACTCTGATCTTGTACTGCTTATTAAAAGTGCTTCATGAGGTGGCTTCTTGAGTTCTGTCATGGACTTGGATATGAAATTACACAAGCATCTGAGGTCATGCTTTGCGGTTGTTAACAGCTATATTGTGTACCACCCTTTTCATATAGTAAAATTATGGATTTGCTGTGATAGTGTTCATGTACAAATGGATGTTTTTAACAGAGTAGTCGAGAGCCTTTTATGTGTTTACCTTTTATTGTCATATTTAGCTTTAATCAGTTCATAACTTTTTTTTTTCCCTCTTATTGTTAACACAGTAACAGTTGACTCCTGTTGCCTCCTATAAACATGTTTATCTTGATATTAAACTCTGAGTCGGCGTGTCGGATTATGGAATCGTTATGCAAGAGGTGTTGAACGTCCGAGGCACATGTGGTGCTTGTTTAACAGGTTGGACAGACAATTTTTTTTTTTTTTTTTAATAAAGTTCCAGTGCCTCTTCAGTAAGATTCATGGTGATGTGTTTACAAACAAAGCTTTTGCAAAACTTGACAGAGAGTGTGTTGAGAACTATTGGCTGTCCTCAGTGTCACATTCATAGCCGGGTCACGTTCACCAGTGTAATGCAGTGGAACACTGAGTGCAGAGAAACCTTTCGCACAAGTGGAAGTAAACACTCATGTTGAATGATGAAGCCAGCTCTATAAATTAACATTTGAACTGAACAGTTGACCGTTGCACAGCTAAAAGCAATGCTGAACGTGCCCCAGACATGACTCTCTTTACACCCAAAGCATTTGGAGAGGGGGGTTGGTAAGGGTTAGGCATCTGTTATTTATTTATCTTTTGTTTTTGGTGGATCAAAACATTTACATGTCTAACTTTCAAGATGCACATTAATACTTTCTACGCTAACTGAAAATAAAATAAAAATCCAGTTCCTTTTATTGCATGACAACTGTTGTTATTCCATGGGAGTCTACAAATTTATGGGATATTTGACAGAAGTGGGTAGTAGGTAGTTACGAAATGTCATTGTTCTTTCAGTTCTACTTTTATATTTTGTCAAATATGCTAGGAAATTAATCTGTATTCCCAAGTCATATTTCTGTCATTGCACCGTTAGCAATTAGTTAGTGGTGGCACCATCTGTGCTGTGTTACGATTTTCAAGCCTTTTTGTCATTTTGTTTTAAACCAGAAGAGAAGAATGTCTTCAATGCTGATAGTTGCCGATACTCAGTAGTTCAGTTTTTAACCTGATCCATTTTTCCTCACCTTGATTAAGATCCTTTTATTTTATAAGGGCTGTCACCATCCATTCTGTTAGTAATCAATAACTGAGTGATCATACGGGCAAAACTTTATCAGCAAAGATGAAATTACATTTAGTAACTTTTACATTTAGCATAAAACAGTCAGACATTCTGTTAATATGGGGTTTTTCTTACATTGATTCACAAAGTCAGCTGGAGTGGGAATAGCTCCTATTTGCGTAGCTTGTAGATTTCTGTTTATCATTCAAATTGCAAAATAATTGCTGAGCTGGAACATCAATTTTAACTAATGTTTTTATCAACTAATGTCAAATTACAATACTTTTTAGGAATGTACAAATGGAATGGGCATATTTAGCCTCCAAATGCACAGTTCATCATTGACCTATTGTTTTATTTATTTAGGCCAATTTCTGTTGCCATTATATGACCTGTTGCAGGTAATTTAAAAGCTGCTGCTATGCAAAATGCTATGCTAAAATTACCCACAAATATTTGGGAGAAATAGCCATTTGCCTCTTTCTTTAGATTGCTTTCAGTTGATTCGATTTTACAATTCAGCTGATTTTTCATTTACAAATTCAAAATGGAATCCGAAACAAAAAACTTTATTGATCCAGGAGGAAATTGTCTAAGTAATGACTTCAGAGACCAGTACAATATGAGGAATATAACAGAGTTAATGGTAGAACAGTATTGCTAATACAACTATTAATTTTATAACAAAAATACTTGTATGCGACCTGCTTTAGATAAAGTAGTAAATAAATGTAAAAAAATATGTAGTAAAATAAAAAATATGTAGTAAATAAATATTTACAATACTAAATAAGGTTCTGATGCAGAACAGAAACGGTTAACAAGCTCTGTCAGGTGTGTGTGTGACACTTAACAGTGATTATTCAAGAAGCATACGTTCATTTGTGATTGCAAACTGAAACATAATCCAATACCAAGATATACCTGCGGAGAAAAAATCAAGACCGCTAAACACTTACTTTGTTTTTACAAAATGTGGAATTTATGCATTCGCTAATGAGCTGAAGACCTCTTTTCCTCATTTGTGGAAATGAGATGGTTGACAGTGTTATGTTACTTTCCTAATAGAATCATCTTGCTCCTTCATGCCAGTCAATTCCCGTAGCCCCACCCGCTCCCGTTTGATTGTGTTTATTTGTATCCTTTTAACAAGCACCTTCTGCTAGCCCCGAGCATTATTATGGGCTGTTGCAGTATGTCATGCCCCTGGGTCTTCGTTTAGATAGTTTCCCCTGTGGACAGACAGAGGCTTGGGCCCCCTGCTCTCGCATTCTAATGAATTCCAGGAGGAGTACAGTTCAATGTCATCACAGGAAATTGCTCCCATGAAACTGTACACACAATGAAAACAAACAAAAGTAAGCTTCGCAATTGATATCAGGGCTGGTTGGGGTTTTGCACCTCTCAAAAGTTTATTTTTGCCCCCACAACAGTGTGTGAGAGTACCGCATGTGTACAAAAACAGTCGGAAAAAGTTTCAGCGCACCTCCCATAAACTTCAGGTTAAACCGACTCTGCATTTCACTGCCATTACATACATTCTCATGTTGGCCTCAGTCTGACGAGTCACATACGTCCATCTAGTGGTAAGAACCTTCAACTGCACTCGTAACACACAGCTCGACCTTGCTTGTTTAACAAGGTAGTTAAATGATGGAGCGGAATTGACTAATTGGGAGGAAATCAGTGTTTAATGATATGCATCATGCAATTCTCTATTGCAATTTTCATGCATAAAAAAGCTTACAAATGGATCAGTCCTGTGTGGTAATGTTGCTTACACTCACTTCTGGCAGTAACAACGTTTGATGAAATATGTGTTCAGTTTTCTGTTTTTTGTACTGGACAGCACAAGCTGGCAACGGTATGCAAAAGTTTTAAATGGCATGTTGGAATGATTTTGGGACATGTCCTCTACAGAAAATATGACCTTAAATATGGCAATTACTGCATACTATAATGCATACATTTATTACGACATATATACTGTGTGTGTGTATAATATATATCACATCATGTATGATGTGATCATAATAATTGTGATGTCCAGAAAACAATGAATAAAAAATGCCTAATGTATATTATACATACGAAGGTCAGTACCTACTAAAAGTGGTCAACAGTTAACATGGTCATGAGCACACAAGACGTATTGATGTGCAGGGGAGTGAAGGATAGTCTGTCTGGTCTGATCCCACAAATTGCTGTGAAAGTTAATGCTGGCTATAATAGAATGCACAGTACATTGTATCTTGCTGCATATGGCTCTGTGTCTTATTGACCCCTGTCCTCTTCTGAAAGTGGCTGCAATGGATATCTGAGCATCAGAACTGGACCATGAAACAATGGAATAACTTACCTGGGGAAAAGATGGCACATGGATAGACCATGGCAATGAGGTAAACCAGCATGATCTGGGCAATGCTCTGCTGGGATCAAGCATCTGTGAGGTGTCCTGGACAAGCCAGTCTTGATGCTGCTCACCTTCAGAAGTTTTATGGAGTCCATGCCTTGATGGGTCAGAGCTGTTTTTGCAGTATTTGGGGACCTGGCCAATATTAGGCAGGTGGTTTACTGTTATCTGTGTAAAAAGTGCCATGCCTTTTGCACAGGATACATGTTATTTTTTCCCAGTCTATTCAGGAAGTTAAAATAGGTTGTGTTCTCTTCCGAAATTCAAAACTTCTGCATACAAGCAATAATGTTGAAGTTGTTTTTTTGTTTTTGCTTGGTTTGCATGGTGTAACAGATGTGATAATAATGAAACTGATTGACCTCTATTGCACATGCAGTGATATTAAAGCTTTATTATTCACTGTTAATAGCATTGCGTGTGATGAAATTGTAGCACTGCCTGTAGAACCAGCCGGAAGAAATATTTCAACAAAATATGTCATGAATGTGGTGAAAGTGTCTTGGTGTTTTATTTTTCATGGTATGATACATTTTTACAGTTATTTGCCAGTATGTTGTCCAACACCATCCCAGTACATGCTGAACTGAATGTGCTGTATTTATCTGTGTTCTTTTTTAACTTGCATCCAGGTGCTTCCATATCTAGCTGCTTGCCAGAGGGACCAGCTCTCGTAATGTGTCCCTTCTTGCGCCGGGGTTGGGTTTGGCTGCTGAAAGCATTTTTTTAAAATATACTTCTCAGTGTTTGGGGTGAGGAGAAGTGTCGTGTCTGCTTTGTGTCTGCTTCTTGGAACAAGTTTCTTTACTGTGATGTGGAGTGTTTGAAATTGCCAGAAAGTTGTCACTTTATTGACTCGGGCTGTCGTCAGCAGAGCGTCTCATTGTGTAAGCCGGAAAAGTCGGCCCAAGTTTGGAGCGAGGAGGGCAGGGGAGATGAGAAGTGGTGTGGGGCGGGGGGGCATAAACAATAGCTGCTTAAAACCCATGCTTTTTCCTTCTTGTTTGCCCCCAACGGACAGACAGGGAGGAAAATAGCTAACTCCTCACAAGGACTGTTTTTTTCCCCCCTCCATATTGAAAGGGTGTGTGTACTGAAGTGTGAAATATCAATAGCGTGCAGAATTGAAATAGCTTGTGGCACACACTTGGCAACTTGTACTTCAAACATATTAGTTTGTGGGGGGGATAAAGGAATTATCAAGGGATCCTGTCTACACATACACCATCCGCACTCCTGTTTATCTTTTGATACGCTGCTGAAATCCTTTTTTTTCCTGACCATTTCTCAGCCGTAATTGCAAGAAAGCTTCTTTTGGACATTAAATTTCTCTTTGTTATTTTAAATCTTGAAAGTTTTTCTCAGCTCAACTCGGACAAAATCAGATTTACCCATCCTACCGTTGTTTGGCGTCCGAAGTTTACTTCCTTTGCTCCAAAGCAAGCTAACAAGTTATGGAAACCGACCAATTAGCATGTGCAAACTGAATGTCTGCATCGACGCACTTTAAATAGCCATGTGAAATATACATATAGTTTCTGAGTCTGTATAACATACTGTGGAGCTTGGACTTTTAAAAAGTTTCTATAATTCTGCATAAATATGACACCTCACAATTTCATACCAGTCTTTAATGTAGACGAGGAACAACCAATTAAAGAAATGAGTCAAATATACTAAGCCATTTTTTTTATATAGAGAAAATGATCCAATATTACCTAACTGAGTGTCAAATATATGACTTAGCCCATTACTCTACATAGAACAGTTTCAAGTCTAGGCTGTTAAAGATTGAAACGTTTTGACATTTTTATTGGCTTTAGGTCAGGATTTGTGTGCTTAGGAGTGTTGTCTTTCTGCAACACTCATTTCTATTGTGATTCAGTTCACAGACAGATGTCTTGAATTTTAGAATTTGCTGCTATGATACAAACTTTGCTTGATGGCAAGCCATCTTGGCACAGACGCAGCAAAGTCAGCCCAAGCCATGACACTACCATCGGCATGTTTGGGATTTGGTTCTTATGCTGGAATGCATGTATTTCTTTCTCCAAACATAACACTAACCATTAGTTTTTGTCTCATCTGTACACAAAACATGTTTTCAAAAGCTTGCAGGCTTGTTCACATGTTAATAAAGACGGGGCAGCAATGTTCTTTATGGAGACTCAAACATTAACATTTCCCAGTATTTTACGGATGCCTTTAGTTGCTTAGACGTTATCCTTGGTTCTTTGTGATCTCACAGACTGTTACACCCATGAGGAGAGTAACTGTTGTCTTGATTTGTTTCCAATTTGTACACAATGTGTCTGTCTGTGTATTGGTGGAGTCCAAATTCTTTAGAGATTGTTTTGTACTCTTTTCTAGCCTGACGAGTATCAACGTTTTGTCTTAGGCCCTCTCCTTTGTTCGTGCCAGAACACTGTGCGTTTGTGTGGTGGTAAAGACCACAATGACTTAATCCCTGTCTGGGAAACCGACCCACAGTTCCAAAAAAAATACGCTTCAGAATGGCTGTGGCTACTGTTTTCATTTATGCTGCACATAACTATTTTTATGTATAACTACAGCAGACCGATGACCATAATCATATTTGTTAGCTTTCTTAGCCTTGTAGCTCTAAACATTTAGACTTTGGGTTGTCTTAGATGACCTAGTACATTATGGGTCAGGGGAACCATGTATAGCATCGTGCGGCATGTTCAGCACACGTTGGCCAAGTGAGGAAGCATCACCCAAAGATTAGAGTTTTTTGGGTTTTTTTTACATGCTGCAGCTATTGGAAACAAATGGTTGGCCAGCATTTCAAAAGAAGCCTGATCCAGATCGTGGCTTTACAGGTGGCCCCCACCCACAGCTGATTCCAGTTGTGAAACCATACGAAATGTCGCGTCCCATCCCGTCGACTTCCCCATCAGCCTGCTGCAGGAAGAAGACAAGGAGGGTAGGGAGGCGGCTGAGAGACAGTATACAAAGACTGTGGCTCCAATTCCAGCTAAAGTTGGAAAATTTCCTGCCTGGAGAAAAATGTGTTTCCCAGGATTGGGAAAATGGAGCAGTGTATGAATGTTTGAGGTTGGTAATGGCATTAAGCAGTATTCTGTGTTGGATACCATAACTATTTTTCTCCACTTTAAGACCATAACCTTCTGCAAATCTTGGTTTATTGTGTGTTTACTTCAGGATATACCTTTATTGCAGAACATATCCTTATTAACTAGTTGGTGCAATCTTATTGTTTTATTTACTTTAAATTAGGGGTGGGCAATATGATGATATGAAGACGATCTTATGTACTGACATTCTGCCAAAGCAGAGAGATCGTAGTATCATCTATATAGACTACATTCTATTCATCTATTGCTGTTCTGTGCTCCTCTTAATTTTCTTTCCTCAATCAAATTTGCTAGTACGCTTAATGCCCACCTTATAGAAACAGCGCTCAACCAACCAAAGTGAACTATATCACTGACTTACAGTTCTCACTCCCCCCCCCAACACTGTTTCATTCAGAGTGTAGCGGGAAGCAATGGCTGAAAGTGAAATTGTAACAGATGAGTTGGTCCCTAAAAAACTCTACATCTGTGATATGGAACTGGTTTGGCTTTTACCTAAATGATAAGGAACAATCAATCATTA
>JBBPDC010000038.1:12034835-12045612 GCA_037974485.1 Hemigrammopetersius urotaenia
ATTTACATATGCAAATCAAAATTGGCAAATAATAACCTCTCTTTTTGAGAATGTTTTTTTTTTTTTTTTACTCAAGTAATTGTAACAGTCCATCTAATTGCTGGTTTGTACATGTTTCAGACCTGATCTCAGACTGTGCTCTGACGCAACATTGATTGTTCATTCGCTCGCTCGTGTGGTTTTAAAGGCTAATCAACCCCAGTGTATTTACTCCTTTTCTCATATCCTCTGGAATGATGGAGCACTCCTGGAGACCAGCCGGTAAAGCCAGCCTCCCCTGCGCCCTTGCTTTCTGAGTCTCAGCCCTTTCGACTCAGGGGCCCCCACCGTTTTCCAGCGCTGTAATGTTGTACAGGTCTCCAGTAAATCAAAACCACTAGCAGATGCTGGCTAGCTGCGCTTTAGGAGGCGGGCCCTTTTTCGAGGCCTTGATTTACACAGCCAGCGCACGACCACAGACATTCCTGTGTAAAAAAGCCACGGCTCTGTGGCATGCTGCAGCTCTAGCCTGCGTGCGCTCGTCCTTTCCCACGCTTTCCTCTGTTCTGCCAGGCAGCAGAGGCAGCTCCACTGCTCTCCAGCCATTAGGAGCACAAAGAAAGCAGGGAAAGGAGTGCCAGATGATGGCAGTGGAACCGAAAAGAGAAGCAGCTCCATTTGTCATCTGCTGATGAGCCGATAGGTGTTTGGTTTAAGGAATATTACAGCATTTTTTTAGCCTGATCTCTGTCTGCTATATCTGTATCAAATGATTGATTACTATAGGCAATCATTTCAGTCCCTCTGCCTAGAAAGTAACTGAAAACTAGCTGACTAAAACCACATCCATGACACTCTACAGTGGTTTTACTTCAGCTCCATGACACTTCACACCAGGTGTGACTCAGTATCGTAAAGAAACACATTGTTTTTTTCCAGTCATATAACCTGCAAAAAGCTTGACTTTAGTGTCTTTTGTTTAAACCTAAAATATAAAGCATGGTTACTGCAATGATGTTGCATGATGGATGCAGCTGTTGGAAAAGATTACATCATTTAACATAGGAGTGTATTGAACTGTTAGCCCATCTGCTGTAAAACGGGCTTAACGATAGTAGTAGTGGACACATGGGAGAAGACGTTTACGATGTTTCACCGTACTATCTATTGGAGCAGCACTAGAAGAAAGTAGTTCTGGCTGGCTTTACTTTCCTTGAGGGTTTTTGTTGTTAAAACCACTGTTTTGGTTTTAACAAATTCTTAATTCTGGACATTTAATTATTGAACACTGGTCTTAATTCTGTAAACGTTCACGGATGAAATTCAACAATTGCCATTGGAATCTATTGTACATTTGGAATCATGTGGTCTTTGTGGTAATCGACTACAAGCTAAAAGGCAGCATAAAGAGATTCCTTTTAAAAAGGCTCCACCAAAATATGCCCAGAATACAGCTTTGAGAGGATTTTTTTTTTTTTGTGAATGAAAGCACAGCATGTTGCGCACCATTTGGAGATGACAGAATTGGAGAAAGGGTTTTTTGTAAGACAGGCAGTATGCGCAGCATATATCACTAGTTACAGGAAACAAAAATTGCGTTCCCGCTTATTTGTGCGCAACCTCTGTGCATGCAGTACTATATTTAGAGGTGAAACTCCTGTCTTGGACAAATTCCTTTGCCGGGGGAGAATGCTGAGAACGAGCAGTTTGCCAACACGGAGAGCTGACAGCTTTTATTGCAGGAGAAGACGTCTTGTGTTTTAAAAAAGTGGTTCACTCTGACAGGAGCACAACAACAAAGCGGCGTGACCTGCCGAATCTGAGAAAACACCTTGTTATACCAGAGTTATGTGCACCCCCAGCCAAAGACACCTGCTGAGGGTGTACATATCTCTGGTATAACACAGACTTATATCAGAGGGTGTATATTGGAGATCAAGCCAAGACCCGCCCCACCCCACCCCAGCCCCCCACACACGGGTGGGCCAAATGGGTGCACAGAGGCAGGACTGTACATCCCCAACTGTAACCAAGGTGGTAGACAAGCATTAGGCATTGGCTTTATTTTAAGACTGCGAGGAGGAGGGAGAGGAAGGGAGAAAGGCAGAGAGGGAGCGAGAAAGAACGGGGCTGGGAAAATAGGGGAAGCGATAGAAAGTGAATTCCGCTCCTGTCACCCTGTGCTAGGTGTTTGCAGAGTTTTTCATTTCCAAGCACCTGCCATGCAGGTACAGTAAAGTCCAATTAACGGCGTCAGCCAAGAACTTCTCTCCAGCACTCAGCTCCCCCACTCAGCTCTACATTTACCTGGGAGCATTCAGGGTTCTGGAGCCCACTAAGCTGATGGGTGACAGAAGACTATTTCTTGTGTTTATAGTGATTCTCAACCTTTTTGGGACATTACCATGCCAGCTCTGAGCACTGGACAGCTAAGTCCAGTCTGTTATAATCACATACCATACTGCTAGCTATGCTATGGTTTCTGCACTATGTGTCTGAGGATCCACACACTTCTTCTAATTTGTGAATTCTGTTACTTTAAGGTGCATATATTGAATACAGGTGTTTCGTTGCACACTCACATGTTGCATAACATTACCGGTAGACTGGTTTGTTGTGGAAAAGCTGAGGAAAACTTGTGTCTGATATCACCAGGCCCAACACCAAGCATCAGGTACATTGACATAAAAGCCAGTATACGTTAAAGTATACCTTTTAAAGTATACGCCAGTATATGTTAAAATGTATGTTATAAAATTAGTAAATTATATGTTTTTAATAATTTAGCACTTAAATGCCTGAAAAATTATATATTGCCACGAAAAAAGCTGTGGCCTCATTCGCCATGCCCCCTTGTCCATGTTCATGTTTGGGCGCGGTGCTTAGTAACCCAGCACAAGGACAAGTGGCATGGTGGATGAGGCCCTGGCATCACAAAAGCAAAAAAATAGCGGAAGATACCTGCAGTTTCCTAGTGCGAACAATTATTAGTTCAGTCCCCCCCCCAGGATGAGAACCATTTGTGTTACATGCTCGATTCACCTCAGGAAAGGCTTGGTGATGAGATGATCAGTCGGAAATGTGTTGGAGAGGTAAACCATATGCAAGGCCTGCAAATGAAGCCAGGACCAGCTTTGGGACCCCTGATGAAAAGGATGAGTGTATAAAGGCTGATGATGTTTGTATGGCATTAGGTGTAGTACACCTGCAAACTGACTACAGTGAGGCAGTGATTACAGCCCTCTGGGGTAAAAGAGAGTACTTGATGTGTATCAAGGAAGGGCTCTCGTGTTCGCTCTGTTTGTTGTTGTCATGTTTGTTTGCTGGAGCGTTGATGGACAAAGTGGAATGAAACTGAGAAATCGTGTCAGTCTTAATGACATTTGGAGGAGTCGGGTGCAAAGTGCATGTAATATGCATTTATGCAAATGTATGAATGAGAATTATTCCTTGAATACATTTAAAGGCCAACATTTGCATACAGAGTCATAATTAACTATTTACAACTTGGGTCCCAGTGAGCTTCACCAATTCTTTTTTTGTTTTTTTTGTTTTTTCTGAAGAACCATCAAAACTCGCCTCACCAATTAACTATGCCTTTTTCTCATTTTTTCCTGCAGAGCTTCAGCTTATTTGTTGCAGCCTGAGTGAAAGTTTCGGAGGCGAAGCTTTTCTCTTCTCTCCTAACCTTTTCGTGTGCTTTCCCGGGTGACATGGATGAGGTGGAAGTTCCCTTGATTAGTTTACACTTTTAGGCACAAATCAGCATAATAAAGCGCATGATGATGATGAGGAGGAGGAGGAGAAGATCTGAAGGTCTTCTGCTTGTTTGTGCGCACGCTTGGAGGTAGACGCTGCTTCGCCTCCTCTCTGACCCCGAGGCGCACAGTCACTAGATGTGCCCCCAAACCCTCAATCCCAACCTTCCCCCTAGAACCCCTCCAAACACCACCCCTTCCACCGCCTTCCAACCAGCCACGCGCAGCGGAGACCCCTCCAGGCACACTCGGGGTGGCGTTACTGCTGGCGCGCCTTTTCCAAACGCCATAATGAGGGCGCGAGGCGCACACATAAAGACAGAGAGGCAGCGCTGGAGCTGTGCTGTACTCGCCCAGGACTGACCCCAGTGGTCCAGGGGTAGGGACTGGGCTCAGCAGGGGGAGTCCCTGTGCGCGCTGATCAGAGGAAGCGAGCGTCTCCGACTCACTGCTGAAGGCGCGCCCTGGAAACACACACACTCACAACACTGATTAGGCTTCTTCGTCGCTCGAGCCCCACTAGCTGGAAGCTTTCTCTTGTTCCTCCTGCTTGTTTGTTTCTCGCCTTCTCTCTCTGTGGCTTTTGTCATCCTCAGATAGTGACGGATGGTGTGTGGGTGTGTATGTGTGTGTGTGTGTGTCTATGAAATGGGGTGGGGGTGGGGGGCTCGCTGGTAATTAGCTGAACCTTTTTTCCAAGCCCTGACATAAAGGCAAGCGCAGGCAGAAGCTCAGAAATGTCTTCCCTGTTTGTTTCTCTTTCCCCCCCCCTCCCCTTTTATTTTTTTTTACCCCTCCAAGAATCTTCCATCAGATCAAAGTGTTCCTCTGAGTATAGTAGCCTATATAAGCCTGGGTTTCAGCCTTTCACTCTCTCTGTACTGTTAGTAAGTCCTGCCTTACATTTAGTTACAGCATATTAGAGAATGAGCCCACCAAGTGAGTTGTCCTTTACAGTCCAAACAAAAATTCCATCAAACATCCCCAAGACACTCACAATCCTGATGATTTTGCTCGCCTCCATGGCTTTGCTGAGTTTTCTGATTATATTTCTTGCAATCCACCACTCCGGATCACGTTTCGTATAGATCCCATTTTAATTTATACCCAAGGCCATGCAGGGAAAGTGTAGCGTGGAGATACTATGATTAATTTATAGATTATGAAATTTCTTGATTCTCTCCATCTGTTCCCTTGGTTATGTGAATTATTAGAGCTGTCAAACGAAGCTGGACTCACTCTGTCTTCCCTGTATCCGCTTTATAATAAAGCAATGACTGGAGATGAAGTAAGAGTTAGCTTTGTAATTAATGCACTTGCAGTTTGCCTTTTCTCTCAGCCTCTTCATTCTTCCTGCACATCTGTTCCTCTTTTAGGTCTAATGATTGTTGGTGCCGATGCAATGGATAGTGATTTCTGAGTATTCTTTTGATAGGACTTGTATCTTGCGAACTGTTTTATCTTTACATTATCATTTTCCAACTTCTCTTTATCCTTTTGAATTAATTTTTGTGGCTGCATCTTTAAGATGAACGTATGTAAGTAACTCTTCTGAGGGTTGCACTGTATTGTGCCTCAGTTAAATGGCCGTATAGACTCAGAACTTCAGTGTGAGTGATTGTGTCTAAACTGCTGCAGGCTATACACCAATCACCCGAAACATTAAAATCACCTGCCTAATATTGTGTAGTTCCCCCTCATGCTGTCAAAACATCTTTTACCCATTGAAACACAGCTACCAGATAACTCTGAAGGTGAGCTGTGGTATCTGATGGAGTTACCTAGAGCTGTGGTGGTTGAAGAAAGTCATTCCTCCAGTCCTCAGAGAAAACACTTTGGTCCCACCCCCTGATGAACCAGAACTTTTGTGTGACAACAAGATAATCGGTTTTATTCTAATCACATCTCATTGTCTGGCTAATTGGTGTGTGTGTGTATGCGTGTGCGTGTGCGCGCGTGTGTGTATTAGGGCTGCACAATATATCACGAATTTTACCATCATCGTGATATCAACATGCGCAATATCCATATCGCGAAAGACTGACTGAACTGCAATAAATGGGGTTTTTCCAAAACTCTTCACCCAGTGCCACAGAGAAGAATGTAAAAAAAATCACTGGGCATCTTCTGTGCTGCTGTTATAGTGTTCCTTTTACTATTTTTTTCTGGCTAAGAACTTACTATAATTTAAATTATGGTTACATTTATTTAAGATTTAAAATGTTTTAAATATTTTCAGATTTTTTTCAACAATGTTTAATGTTTCAAATGTTTTATGGGAATCATTAAAATGCTCTGTTTACATTTCATTTTTTTCTGCATAGACTAGTCAGCATCTGGAGTCTTTACCAGCAAATCCAAAGCAGAAGAACATTAAACACTATAAAGGCTAAGTTTTTACTCACTTATCGCATGTGATATCGCCATCGCAACACTCAACAACATTATCGCATATCGCATGTTTTCCTGATATCGTGCAGCGCTAGTGTGTATACTAAATAAGGAAAACTCATGAGGAAGCACTGAGAGAAATCAAGATTACAAAGGGGAACGGATTCTCCTCGGCAACACTTCACTGCTGTGTATGTTAGAAATAGTCCAGATTCACAAGGGGAATTAAACTGAGGCCTTCTGATCAAACTGAAGACACGAACACTGGCAGTTTTAAGGTGAAGTATAAGCACTAATTTAAGTCCGAGTAGTTTTACCAGAGTTGTAGAGGATCTTGACTGGCCAGTTCTTGTAACTTTAAGTGTCTCTGTAATATTCCCAAATAACCCAGAATTGCGCATGACCGGCTACACGCTCAGCACACCACACGGCCAATTTCTGATATTTACATTACTGTGAAACAGAGTTGCGTTTGCTTGTGTAGATCCTGGTTGAGATAATTACAGAATTTCTTCACCGTGGAATTATTACTGTCAGACTATAAACACTACACCCACTGCAAATTCATACTAGATTAAAATCACAAATGTACTCCAGTTTTTCTTCCATTAAAAGCTATGCAGCTTAAATGGAGTTCAAAAGGGACAAGAAATCCCATTGATTCAATTCAGTTTCGTTTAGGTCATTACAAACAGCTTTCCACAAACGGCTTTCCACAAATGTAGATCCTGGTTCATTTTTTGTGTTTGTGACATTTGTGCCAAGACTTACCAGCCATTATTCCATTTCATGTGACCATCATCCATCCTCTCTATCCCTTAGAATTAGAAATGTTTTTTTACTTTAAAACTGAAATATGTAAATTACTGTTTTGGCTGAATTATTCCTAATTCAAAAACAGTCTGGACTTGAACACCTTATGAATGGGGAATGGGTTGGGTTGGACTGCTATGGGCTGATAGGGCAGCTGTAGGCAAATTTGTTGATTTTTGTGTCATCCTAAAATAACGAATTCACAAATTACTGTTTTTTGTAGATTTAACTTTATATGAGACTGTATAGAATGGGGAGTGAATGTAGATTCTTGGACTATATTTACATTTTACATCAAACCCTTTAAATAAATAAAAAAAACAAAATAGAAATGTCAGTTGTTTTTGATATGTGCTGTTTATTTCTCAAGGGTGATGATGGCAGCAAAAACTCCCTTTTAGCAGAACCGAGAATCAAAGGTGGAATCAGTGCTTCTCTGATCAGTGCCGTTATGATGTAAGCTTACAAGGTGAGCCTCTTAAAATACATGCTTAGTATTTAGGTATTATTTTTAAGAATTATTTTTCAATAGCCCAATTCCTAACTGCTAAACCAAGTGTGTATGTCATGTGAGTAAGGAATTGTGAAGTGTGGAATCACATATGGATCTATTAAAGGCTTAGCAGAGGCACCTGCATCAGGCAGAAGAAAGAAACATTAACTGGTTTCAAAAGGTGGGCTTAAAATACATACTGAACTTGTCTAGTCGTGTGAGAATTCTTCTCACGTCTGCGGTCTGGAATGGCGTGCCTGAGCTCAGAAAGCAGAAGCTGAGGTGGACTCTCAGTGTGAATCTGCCAGCAGACCTTAGGCCCAGCCACCGGCAGATTCTGGCCCCCACACACACTCACACCCCGTCTCCACAGCAGCCTCTCAGCACAAAGGAGGCTTCTGCCGCTGCTTTCCGGCCCCATTAGTACCCGGGCGCAATGGCAAAGCTCAGAAAGCGCATTCATTATTCATGGGTACGCAGGCAGAGGCCCCTGATAAATTCTCACTTTAAGTGACAATGAGTGACAGATCCTGGGCTTTTTTTTGCCCCCTCTTTTTTTTTACGCCCTCCTCTCCCAGCCGCCAGTGGTGCACTGGCCAAAGGTCTAGCCTGATCCTCTGCTAATGACCAGCATGATGTATGTGCGATGGAGCGGCGGCTGACACTGGAACTTGAGGCCGTTGTCCCACTCCTCAGGCCCCCAAGCTGGGGGGGTAATAGAGCCCAAGCCGGGTGCCCGGAACGCTACGGAAACTCCTCATTAGCTCGGACACACAGGGTTAACCTGGAGGGGAGGTGGAAAGGGCGGGGGTGGGGGGGTACTCTGATAGGTGAGAGAACAGGCTGAAGGGAGAGAGATTTGCTAAGAAATGTAAGAAATACGAGAGCCTGAATTCATCCTCCAGAAATTGCCGGCCACAAAGACACAGATGCCAGCAGGGACCCTTTTTTTTTTTCCCAAAGGTTATCAATTGATGCCCTTCATAGTGTTTTAACTCAAACCCTAAGGGACTGTGTGTTGGAGCTACACTTTGGTTCCTTGCTATAATGACTACCATCCTAAAAATATCAGACCAAAAGAGAGTTCTGCTGCCTTTCCCCAAAAAGTTTTTCATAAATTATTCTTAAAAGGACCAAAATTGTCAGTACCTGTAATGTGAGTGTAGAAAGCCTTTTTAAATGGCCCATGTTCTACATTTCTCTTGTGTTTTACTTCTTGAACAGTCAAAATTCTTGAGGAATGATTATTAATAATTTCTGCAACCTCTTGATCTTGAGAATTAGTTTGTTTTTATTATTGTGTCTTTAAAATCAATATGTAAACGAGCTCCATTCTGACTGGCCATCCTGCAAGGCACACAGACAGATTCATGACTTCCCTGATTTGCTGGGTTTAGTGACATCCCAAAATCTAGTGAATTTATAATGAGCTGTTTTAAGGCTTAATTTAAAAGTAGTTTATTTACTTTTTGGGAACCTCTATTTTAATTATTGTTTTGATGGAACTGGTACATTTTTTTCATAATCATTTTTTTCCCCGCAAATAATTAATAGTAGTTACTGGATTGTAGATGCAACTAAATGGCAAGTCTATGGACATCTCATTCAGGTTGGAGGTTGGATTCTTTTATTATTATTTTTTTTAAAACAAATATTACTATTACACCTTAGGCATATTTCATTTTGTCTTCCTCTCTCATAACATGTGTACTGTTTCCATAGGAGTTACTGAAAACTTCAGTCTGATGACTACAGGATAGGAATTCCAGTGATATTTCAAAAAGTCCCATAGTTATAAACGAAATCAAAGTAATTCCACTGATATTTAAAACATATCATTGTTCAAATTTGAATAAAGTAATTCAGAGTGATTTGATGTGAAATGCTCCATTTACAGAAACAAGAAAAGTCAAAATTATTCACTGTAGTGATGATAGGAACCAGACGTCCTAAGCATTTAATGCCTCTAAAAGATTACTTGCAGAAAGGGCATTTTATTACATGAAATACTGATGAATCTGTTGCCTGATTTTTGAGTATTCACATTCCCGAAGTTTTAGCCTAAAGCAGTTTTTAAAAATCCATTCCTGGCGGAAGGATACACACAGGGTGTTGTAAGGCAAAATTGTCCCCAAAGAAAACATATTTATTAAATTTATCACTATTTTACCATTACCAATACTATGTGAAGACATGTGCAGATTCACTGATGGTTTAGAGCAGTAAATACAATTTGTTTGCATTTTACTCACTGTGACCCCTGGTTCCTATCACCACCCCTGTGAACGAACCTGAGTGTGCTTTATTATGAACCATCTAAAATGATTTTGATTTTGTGTTTCATGAATTATGCAGAAACCTCCAAACCTGGATTTTGTAAAAATTCCCCTTTAATAACTTAATACTATATGTATACTTTAAAGGGTTGAAGAGATGTATTTAATGTTTATTGCTTATATGTGTTTACAGTCATACCAGTATTGGCATTTTTTTTTTTTACATATGAGACAGTGATGGGCTGAATTGATACTGAAGCTCTCAATATTTTTTTAAAGTGTATTGCAGACTCCCAGCAGGAGGAAGGAGGAACTGGCCAGTCGGAGTATTCTCCATGCGCCTCCCCAGCCTCCCCCACCCCCTAACACCCCCTACCACCCCATATGAGCGGAGTGCGATTGTACCTCCTCAGCCGAAGACAAATGCTAGCAGCAGAACAAAGGCAGCACTTTGTGTGCGGCTAGCTTTGAGAACCGTGTCTCAGGGGTAAAAGTAAATTATACATTTCCAAAAGGACACCTCTCTAGGGAATACTGTAGTGTATATCAGAATTTCCAGTTTAACTCTTGTTATTATCTCATGCTAAATGCATCTAAATACTCTCGGATTAATATTCAGTATTATTCTTTTATGAGAGCAAACTGGTCTAAGCTATGATCTGCAATATTAGTATAAATATGTACTGTTTATAAAGGAAATCCTCTGCTGATTTAGAAGTCACATAATTCTGCATTGCTGCAGAGTACAGTGGCCATTTCACACCTAAGTATGTAGTTCTTTCACATCATGGCTTTGAGATAACCAGGATCTTATGGGCCCAGTGCAAAAATAAATAAGGGACAACCCACTGTGCTTTAAAGCTCTAGGCTAGTGCTTGAAGTATATTATTACCATGGCTACCCAGTTATAAGTTGACAATTGCTTAATCAGCAATATATGGCACCTAGCTAGTGTCTTAGTTATACTTACTTACTTAGTTATATTTACTTAAAGAAATATATTGTCAACACCCTATATATATATATATATATATATATATATATATATATATGTATATGTTTATATA
>JBBPDC010000038.1:12046905-12061158 GCA_037974485.1 Hemigrammopetersius urotaenia
GAGTTTATATATATATATTTTTTTATTAAGGGAATAAAAAACATATACAGTGTATATATATATATATATATTTTTTTTTTTCTTTCCTTAATCAAAAGCACCATAGTTCTTGTACACAATGGCTTTCTGAGTCAGCTGCAGTGAATGGTACATGGTACTAGACTAATTCATGATTGTATGTATGGTGAATGGGTGTGCCTGGCAGGCTGACTGTCCTAAATAACTGTGACGCTCTATTGCACGCCTCATTGTTGCACGATAACACAGCACCAGGACAACTGGCGCCTCCACCCCTGAAAACACCAATCAGATTCCACCTAGCCAGAATATAATTCCCCATGTAGGGTCCATTTATGAGGCATTATGGGAGCACTTTAAAATCTCATTAGACGGTACAGCTGCACTTCGATACTGCATGCTGATTTTAGCATTTTTATTAATTCTGCCGGGTACAGCGCGGCCCCCCTCCGCTGTGAGACGAGCCTCATTTTGGTGGTTTTAATGGAGCTAATTCTAAAGCGTAGATACTTACAGATTGCATAATATGCTCTACAATAGGGTGTTTTCAAATACAAGAAGTCTCATCTGAAAAAGCACATTAAATACTAGACCAAAACCGTTATTTGGCAGTGCATAAAGTGGTGACAAAAATCACCAAACATTCTAAATGTAACCTAATTTCCCTGTTCCCTAATATCAGCATGGTTGCTCTGGGCATGCACTAAGGATTTTCACCCTTTCTGTCGAACAACACACCCCACTTCTACATACAAGGTTTGGTTTTGAGAGTACAAATACATTCATTGTTCCAGTAAAACTTTATTTGTATGCCATTTAGCAAATTATCTACAACATTCAGCTTATTTTACCTAACCACAAACCTCGCTCTAACCCTAGGCCTGACCTCAACACAAACCTTGGGTTGCAGCCGTTCATGAATTGAGAGTGCAGGCTGAATTCCAATTCACATCATGGAATAGTAATTAGAATTGCGTAAACCTGAAAGGAAATTGGAATAGCACAGTTCAGATAACAGAACTGAATTCAAATACCACAAAATTCCCGTTAGCCTTACTTTGCAAAATAGCGTATATTAAAAATGATGACCTGAATAAAAGACAAACACAACAATAAATGTTTAATTTTTTTATGTTATCTACTAATTTATCAAATATTCTTTGTTTCTATATTTTAAAAAAGTATAAGGTGTGTTTACATTTCTTCACATAGTTGTCAACCGTAACATTTTCTGATTTTGATTAAAACGGCACTCCCCAAAATTCCATCTAAAGAGAAGGGTCATATACATGGAGACCATTTAGGTTCTATGTTTAAAGTATGAGACTTGGGATTTGAGCTAGTGACTTTGGGTTACTTGGGTATTTGTGAGTCTGATTTGTGTATTAACACTGAGCTTTGGCTCCACAGTAAATTGGAAATGACTGAGAAATCAGAAATTTCAGTCAAGACTTCGGGAAACGATCATTTTGGTGAATCAGTCCCTGCAAATTAATTTAACCACTCTACAGTCTTGAATCACAGTGGTACCTGTTCATGGATCCAACAGAGCAAATTCAAACTTTAAATTGCATCTTCTGGTGCTTAACTGCACCACCTAGTCATTCCTGCCTGTAATGAATTGTTCGGTAGTTATTAGTCCAGTTTGAATTGGAATTGTTATGTATTCCTGAATTGACTCCACCTTGTCCAAAACCTAATCCTAGCCCTAACCCTGTCCCTTAACTCTGCTGCTGATCTTAATCCTGGTCCTAAAGATGTTGACAATCAAGTACGTTTTACCAGATAGGTTGTTAATATTAACATCTGTAGATAATCTATAGAGGACCTTTTAAATAAAGTGGAACCACTGGATAAATATATTAGGTTTATATATATATTTGATGGTAATGGTTAAATACATTCAGGTGTATGTGGAGTATAAAGACTATTTACCAGAAGCAAAAAATAATGAGGGTCTAGTTGTGAAGTCAGGGAAGAAATCTTAGTTCATGTGGATTCCCCTGCCTGCTATAGACTGTGGCTAAAGCATGGACTGTAGTCTCACAGTATATTCTCTATCTACAGTGCATACTGCAAATCTACTGAGTGTAATTACAGCTAATGTGTCAAGAAAGTCTTCTGGTGAGCCATCCATTGGAGGAGGAGGTGAGCACACAGGGACACTTTGTTCACACCTGATATTTTTGGAACTCTCTTGTTCCAGCTTGTGAAGGGAATAAGAGGAGAGGAAGAAGACGACGAAGAAGGAAAAAAAACTGTCAATGTTTATGTGGAAACCTCGTTGTGGAAATTCGCCCGCCGTCCGAAGCCAGCATGAGTGAAGAATGTGGCGGCGGGTATTTTTAAACCCCAGAGAAACCTCAAGGCCTGTACTTAGAGAGGGTCATGCAAGGCAAGATGGAGGCGTGCCATCTGAAAACTCCCTCCCACACAGATGGGCCTTCTGGAGTCACACTTAGAGGTCTAATGCAACACAACTGTATGATTCAGTGTTCAAAGAGGCTGTATCTGTATTGCTGTATCTGCACTAGAACTGTAAGTAGGTGTGGTTTACAGGTAAACATTTTTCTTAAGTTCTGTTGAGTTGAGACCCTTCTGAGTCACTTTCCAAAAAAAATCAAAAAATCCTTAAGCCTTCTTGTGTGCACCACATGCTTTCTCATGCGAGCAAGGCTTGTGGATATTGTAACATGTTAGGACTTCAATTTTGGGCTCAGCAAGATCCTGACAAGCACGTGGTTCCCTACACATAGAGTGTGTTCTGTATAGGCTATATGGGGCACTGGTCCTGCAGAGAAGTGACAGTGCTGCCAATTCATATCTATAATCATATCTATTTAGAACACATAATCATGTTCAATCCAAAAACTGTTTTCGTGTTCAGTTACATCTTTGTGGGGAACTGCTCCAAACCTTCCCCCACACTTCACTTTTCTTCATATGCAGCTTTTGATGGCCTTCAGCAACAGCTAGAGGGGCGAATATACAACTATGGTCTATCTTGGCCAGTGATCCATGCATGTGAACATTTTGGTGCCACTGACATATGTTTGACTTGCTCAGAATCTTGTTAAAACTAATTTATTGGTTCACATTTTAATAAATTAAAACAAATTTGAGTTTAGAAGACACGGATTTCCCCTGACAAGATGACACACATTTTATGTAGGGAGCCTTAAGGCTAAAACAGAAGTCATGCAATCAGCCAAGTTACTAAAAAGTAACATTAACCAGTAGTTGATTGTATAATGTGCTAAACTTAGCAATCTAGGCTCAAAAATGTAATGTATAATGATAAAATATCCAAATACCCAGCACAACAGTACTAATGTCAAGCAATGCTCTCAAATGCTATTCTTAGCACATATCAGTATCAACCATTGGTTAATTCTACTAATGCTAATTTGCTAGGCTACTACTAAAACCATAGGCTCAAAGTTGACTAAATAGCTTTAAACTAATCATGGATTATGGGCTAACATGGACATTTAGTGGATGGATTAAAATGGATGTTTAAACATACTGTATGGAGCTCTGATCTAAGCAGTGAGAGACTAGGTCACAGTTGCTTCTCCAGCATTTGGAAAATGTTGTGATGGGGACATGTGATAATCCTTTTTTTTTTCTAAAGACGTGCCACAGTGGTTGAATTTTAATGGCCTCAGAGGCTGACACGTGTACAACGAAGATGAGCATCTCTGTGTGAAGAGATGTTCCGTGATAGGTGCTGTGGTGAGAGGCGCGTGCAGGATATTGGAGCAGACATTTCCCTGTTCTCACTGTGGCGCATAAAATCGCTCACACTCATTCGCAGGCAAGAAGGAGGCTGATGAAAAGATATGCTGGTACAGAGCACCCGTGTGTATGGAAAAGATGCCACGGCTTTCACACTAGGCCTTCTGTTAACTTTAAAAATCCTTCTAGTGGACCAAACCATCCAGGCTACAACATTTGAGCAATTACTTAATCTATCCAGAGAAAAGGTAAAACACTTGCAGTCATTCCGTAAGAATATATCTGGAACGGCATCCTATGTTGGAGGATCACAAAATCTGATACTTAATATCATGCTGACATGTATTTGATGATGAAGTAGGTTGGAAAAGCTTGCACATGAAAGCTGGCTTTCATACAACATTTGGTCAGTCAGTATATCACAGGTCATTACTGCATAGCTCTTTGGTAGCCATAGGAATTGACCTGATTTACATGCAAAAATGCATCCATATGTGAGCTTCAAGCCTGCATGTTTCAACTGGCTTGCGATTTACATACGTTAATGAGCAGTGACCTGTGAAGGCAGTATGTGAACCGCACCAGGGGCACATGATGTTCTTTAACATGTGTCGTTTTAGACATGCTAACTGAAAATGAGGCAAAATGCCTAAGTCCATGTAGCCATTTATGCACAGTTCGCTGCGTTCACGTAGCCGATTAAAATCCATTATGGTTCTGAGAATCCATATGCTAGATGAGATCAAAATTGGACGTGCCACAGATGTAGGCTTGTTGTATAAATATTTTCTCTTGGAAGGTGTGAATGAAGAACTATTAATGGTTTAAATTTGCGCATTCCGTTGATGGAATTCGGCGAGGGTTTAGCTCCATTTACCTGCTTGTGTATGGGTTATTTTGAATAAAAGGCCGTAATGTGTGTGTTGGGACATATCCAAGACATTATGTGAAATAACTCAAGTGCTCTGTGCCTGCAATTCAGCCAAATGAAGTGCCTTTTGAACATAATGAAAAAGGCGATTATATTAACTCAGCCTAGCATTTTACAGGCCAGGGAAAAAAAGTCGATTCCAAGGATATGTACTTCAGATGAGGATTTCTTATAAAGATGAGAAATATTCAGTGTCTGCAAGTTAATTGTGGTGTGGTCTCACTTCAGAGTCATGTGTGAATAGCACAGAGGCAGACGCAAAGCTGACTGAGGGAAAGTGAACTGATGTGCTGTTCTTATTAAGCATACATGCCGAGTATAATATTTTCAGGTTCTATGCAATTTGTTTTTTAAAAACAAACAACCCTAAATACATTTGATACTAAATATATACTACATCTACTACTATATACTGTACTATATATTATATAGTACTATATACTAATAAATACTAAAGTTTACAAGAACTATTTCAACACTTGCCTCAATCAAAATAATTTATCATAAATCCCTCCAAAGCCTAGAATTTGTAAGTGATTTCAACAAAAAACATGTGAGTATGGGTGCCTATATGACTGAAACTACTCGTTATTTCCTATCTGCATTTTCCTGATGTTATCTTTGCAAAAAGACAATAGTAAGATCCTTTGTGATGCTATTCAGAACGATTTATAAAATTTGATTAAAATAATCATGTACAATAATTTCTACAAAAACTACAAAATAATTTAACTGTGCAAACAGATTCAATAATAATAATAATAATAATAATAATAATAATAATAATAATAATAATAATAATAATAAGAAGAAGAAGAAGAAGAAGAAGAAGAAGAAGAATAGGAATAAGAATAAAAACAACAAAAATAAAACAACTCAAAACAGAAATAAAATGCAAGAAAGATAATAAAACAGTCAATAAAATCAATAAAATTAGTTAAAAGCTAAACACAGCAGATGGGTCTTGATTTTTTATATGATCAAGAGCTTTCAAGTCATCCGAAACAGAATTCCACAGTTTGGGACCATGGCAAGCACAACCTCACCACTCTTTAAACAGGAATTTAAAAAAAGAGCTGATATGACTTTCTTGTAAGAGTACATCTAATAATCAACTGAGTAAAAGGAATCATGCTTCTACAATAAATAATAAGGCCACTGACTTTACTAAAGATCTTATGAAGAACGCTTTTTCAAGAGTATCCACACTAAGTTTCAAACATTTATTTTTTAATTTTTTACAACTGAAATTGATACATGTTTAATAAATAGGCAGCGCCAGGCAACACTAGAGAGCCATTCACAGTAATGAAGCCACCCAAGCATCCACGCAGCCAGTCATCAATACCATTAGCATTGGCACTAAAAATAGCTAAACACGTATGAATTATAGTCAAAAGGAAAACACAGTTAAGGTTTGGATTAATGGACTCGTTTGATTGAATTATAGCTTTTTTTAACAGCAAGGGCAATAGGTGCAGAGCCAGCGATTGGTTGATAACATCAGCTGGTCTCCACTGTGCTACCCAATACTCCCAGCAGTGGCCAGAGTAAACACAGCTGTTTAACCTGCCCTGCAGAGGCACGAACAATAAATCTTTGCTTTGTGTGAGGCCATGCGTCCACCTGGGGTGCTCAGGAGTGCTAAGATGGTCTCAACCATAGGCTACCCTTGTTTCAGGTTCAGCTACCAGTCCAGTTGAAAAAAATGCAAAAGAAATGCAGCTGTAGTTGTATTCCATGGCTATAAGCTGTGATTACCTGTCAGAATAAGTAATAATCATTATAATCATTACCTGTGATTACCCAGATAAGGAATTCCTCTTTTATTTTCAGCTTAAAAGTTTCATTAAAGTACAATAGACTAGGTGTTTTTGTACAGTGTAATGTACACCGGTTGGTTCACACTTTTACACTATCACGCAATCATGCCACCCTACATAGTGGCAAGATTTGACTGGTGCTCAACATCCATTTAAAGAACTCAAGCACCCTAAACAGACATTTTTATCTTAATATCGTGAAATACAGAGTATGCATTTATTAGCCAGGAAAGTCCACTGTCAATAGCTTGTGATGGCTGGGTGCAGAGCTTTTATTTTATATCATTAATTTAATTTGCAGTGGGCTGGCACCCTGCCCAGGGTGAGTACCTGCCTCATGCCCATTGCCCCCGGGATAGGCTCCAGATAACTGCGAGCCTAGTAAGGATTAAGTGGTTACAGAGAATGCTGTAAGCTGTGGCCCCATTGAAAGTGAATGGCTGAGACAAACTCTTTTTGGAACAATCGTGTGAATGCTGCTTAGGCCATGGGCTAGATGCCTAATGGTCTATTACATGATGAAACTTTCAGACCCTCAGTTATACTAGCAGCACCTCCCTCCAGTTCAATTTCATTTTTAAGTGGAAAATAAGTGAGGAATGGCTTACCGGGATGTAATGACAGGTAATTGCAGCTTATGAACAAAAATGAGAGCTAGTAAATTACTAGAACATACATATTTAAAACATACATATAAGCATTCATGCTAGTGTTGAAATAGAAAGTCCTGAAGTCTGTGACACTGATTCAGAGACTTTCTTGTTTTGTGAGCCACAAGGCTCTTAATCCATAGGCACATTAATGAATATAGTTCATTAAAACTGTAAGCAGTAACATGCCTGATCAGCTGCTGTAGGCATTTTGTCTTTCATCACTATTACAGAAGTGGGATGAAAATCCCCCATCCTACACATTTCTTCTATTTTATTTTTATATTCTGATGCCCACTTATGACACTTATCTGAGTTAATGTACCAAGGACATGTCATAACTCATATTTACATAATTTTCCAACCTCTCTATCCATTATAATTAAGCTGTTTGTGTTACCCTGCCTCTAAGACTGTTCTTTTTAAATTATCTCGCAGCTCCATATATTACTATATGCAAAAGTCAGTGGGCAGAGCTAAACTGCCACAGGCTGAATAGGTAAATATTTTCAAAATGAGCTGATTTTGAAAGTTAGTTTAAATATGTGGACTCTGGAGGGAATGCTTTTATTTTAAAATATTTTTTTAATTTTCATGACATAGGCCCTTCAAAAAGATTTTTTTTTAAACAAACTTTTTAAAGCGAAGGTTGCAGGCTTCATTCAATCTGACAAACAGGTACGGACTTACCTGCGCTCTACTGAGCTGTGGCAAAGAGGGCAAATAAATAAGCGTATTTTCACAACTCCTAGCATCATAGACCCCCGCCTTTAGAACAAATACAAGACCGCTGGCTGCAATTTGGAGCACTTGTGAGGCAAGTATTAACAAGTACACACAGCGCTATAAAAGGATGCTGTTGTGGAAATTTATTTTTGTTTCTCCTGGGAGAAAACACAAGACACAGCAGGCCCTGTTACCAAAAACGAGTAACCAACAAATCCTAAAAAAAATGTTAAACTTCTCACATTTTGCACACTTTATATGTGTGGCTGATAAATGTTTTATTAGAATTTTATGTTAATACATGTAAATGCAATGTTCAGATGTTGTGGTCATTTCATTTGGCAATATATCATGCCCACACAGGCAGAAGGTACATATGCAAAAGTCCCTGTACAGCGAACACACTTGCACTTCAATAAATGCCTATTTACTCTTTATTTGCTGAAAAACTTGCAATGTGGCGAAAGATATGTCACATTCTATATTTTCCCAAAAATGGAAATAAATGGAAATTTTGCACTGTAAAAACATACCATATTTACATGTGTTCTCTGTAGAGGCTGAATTTAAACATTTGCATACATTTGTGTCCCTACTACAGTATGGATTTAGTGTCATTTTGACAGCCAAGTAATCTTCACCGAAAGTAAGATTTATGTTAAATTCTCATGTGTGTTTCTAAATACAGTGAGGTAATTTTTTTATGGAAAATTAATCCTACAAGTTTTCCATACATGCGTTCACATGACATCAACATGCAACAGAAGGGTTTTATTCATTGGATGTTTTCATTTGTAGCCTGTAATCCTTGAACCATGTTTTCTAATTCCTGGTCTATGCTGGGCTTCCTCAACTAAAAGCTCATTTCTCACCATAGCTGTTGGCAAATTACCTTCATTTCTTAAGGCAGAACAAAGTGTCTCTTTTCTTCACTTTTGGCAGTTTAGAAAACACATTGCAGACACAAAGAGGCAGAGTTCAGTAGCTCGCACTGCTCTTTCCTGATAACTGCTGAACAGAAGGAACCCCAAAGGAACAAGTTGATGACCTCAGATCTCCATGCACCAGCCCACCTTAAATATCTGCCATTTACCTCACATACACTTGACCATACCCTGTCAGGAACAGACTTAGTGGTTTGTAAAGTCACAAGGATTGGATTGAAACATTTTCCTAAAAGGTTTTAGGAAAAAACTGTAACTGGATCAGATTGTTCAGATTGTGTGAAGGTTCCATTTCTGGCACCTTTACTTTAAAAGCTGAAGGCTGTATTTCCACTCCTATAGGGGTCAGGACAAGGTTCTGGACTATTCGGAATGCTTGGTTGCTTAAAGTTGTCTGTGTATTTAGATGAATGAGTAATTGACAATTAAATACAAAAGGTTAAATCTGAATATTAGCCTCTGTGTCTGCGAGCTCTTTTTCTTTTTTTAAACAATAAGTTCTTTGACAATAGAAAATAACACTGTGTGTGCTTCAGGGTTCTCTGGAGACCCATTCAGGGTTATTTATGATTGCGAGAATTAATCACACTTAGCAAAGGCAGCGGACTCCTGAAGAAGCCCTCCTTATGAAAAGCAGCAGAGAGGGTGGATGGGGTAGGGTGGGGCGGCGGTACGATTCAAGACTTATTTAAATCCCCCTCATAGATTAGAAACCGGTTTGACAAGCCTTTCACCACTCTTGATATCTGAGGGCTTTTTATGCCATAGAGAAGGAGGTAATCCATTTGGAATTTACAAATGATTCGGAGCACGGTTACAGACACACTGCATGCTGGGTGTTTCCAAGGAAATATTTCCATATTACCGATAATTTGTGAACTGAAATGCAAATGAGGGCAGCGTTTGAGCCATTGTGCAGACGATTGCCACATTTTTCCCATTGTTGGGGTTGCATTGCCCAAGGCTGCTCTGCCTGAGGCTCATCCACATTTCAAACACAGATATTGCTATTTATGGCCGGGTAAATATAACTGAAACTTTATGGAAATTAATGATGAAATATGTTGTGTTTTGGATAATACAGGAAAAAATGCATATGTATGACAGGTAAGGACTGTTCCTTTATTTGTACTGTGTATGCGTGGAATGCCGTTTGTTGAGGAAAGAATTACGCATGTGAGTGGACGATGGATTGACTGCTGTATTTAGTCCACAGAAATAGTGCATTAATCTCATTTGTGCAATGAAATCAAAAAAGTCACGTAAATGAAGTACAGAATTGACAGTAATTCCACAACAAGGGCAGTGATGTTGAAATGTCAACACCTATGATCTAACCAATTAAACCACTTTAACCCCATCAGGCCGGTCGGAATCAGCGAGGTTTCTGCATTTTATCCTGAGGAAAATGAACACAATCATTAATTGGCATCTTACTGTTCATCCTCGTACACTTTGCCAATTAAGCTGGAGCAGGGCCGCAGGCACGGTCCGGTCTGATCTTTTTGCTCATTAGTTTGACTGTCCCAGCGAATGCACACATTAAGCAATGCAAACAACGCTGTGACATTTATGAATATTTTAGGTTAAAGGCAACAGATGAGATGACCAAGTGGTACCATCTAGCCTGCAGTGCTGACCGCCCGCAAACTTTCTGGCTGTTTTCTCAAACCTGCACACGTGCCAGACTACTTCACACGACTCTGACGGCTCCGCGCAGTGCTATGCTGCCACCCTTGCTATTCGTTCTTTGTGTGCTTGAAGATGAGAGATTTGTGAGCTCTGGTTACACCGAGACATGATAATATTACTGCTAATGTTGTAAAATTAAATATATCACAATTTTATGCTATAAAACATGCTAATTCATTAGATTTTGGCTAGTATGGCTAGCATTTATATATATATATGTGTGTGTGTGTGTGTGTGTGTGTGTGTGTGTGTGTGTGTTTGTGTTTATGAGCTTATATGTATGTGACCATATAATAAAAGAAAATGAGGAAACAACTCAAAATATCAAACAAAGTAATGCATTAAGACCTTTTTCATTTTATAGTCATCCTTTGTTTTCCTCACTTTAATCCAGCATCAGTTTCTCAATAAAATCTTACTCATTTTTAAAAGTGGAAACATTATAGTATTTGCCAGAATCTACTAAACATAACAGCTTCAAGTGTGATCATGTTACAGAGGTGACTTATGCAGCATTAGGAGTCTTGCCCAGTGAAACTCAGTTCTTCTCTGATAATCAAATCCTGGTCTGCTGGGTGGACAGAAGTAGGGTAACCCACACCATACTAACTGTAATATAAAGACGAGAAAGTTGATGCTACCATTATAATTTCTGCAAGACCCACATTCTTTCTCGACAAGTAGTCAATGAGCATTTGCTGATTATTAGAAATGATTTGTGTTTGGGCTATTCCTCGATCCCCCTGGTAGTGCAAGCTATTTATTATGGATTTCTTGTACTTTTGCATAATTTTGCATGCACAGAAATTCTATTTTAGATATAATCTGTTGAACGGCTCTTCAAGAAACACTCAGTAATCAGATTTCTTTGTAAATATGCAACTTGCAGCTTTAACGCTGTTTAGCAATTGTCAGAAAACTTACCAAAGCACGTCACTTGAAGAAAACTTCTTGTGACAATGTAGTTATGCTCATAGAATTTCTATTTACTGGTCAAACGCCGTTTGGAGTTTTCGTAGCACTAAATAAACGTTGAGCATTTACTATTTGCTTTGCCATTTACCATGGCAAAGCTCCTCTTTCTGCTATTTTATTTCCATAAATGTGCAGATGTATAAAGGAATTAAGGAAAGGGAAGGGGTCAAATGTGCTGAAAAACTAGATTGTTGATTTCCACAAATTAAAAAAATGCATTGTGTTTCTCACTGGATGTCTTGAAATCCAATAACACTTTAATACAGTCTTGGAAATCAGGGTTACCCTTTACATAACCACTTTACAAATGCTCTTGACATTTTTGCCACAGATAAGTGCCAAAAATGCAATAATAGCTGTGTTACTGTACAACAAGCTCATGCTTAATAGAAATGACAATAATACAATTACCCTCCTGGCCTCTAGACTGCGCTTTGTATAGCGTAGTGGGAAACACCTGCGGTTTGGTCCCAGCCCAGGCAAGCAACCATGCTGTACCAATAAAAATCCCTGGGAAAAACTCCAAACGCTACATATTCTTACCTCTGTAACATGAAGTCATTCCGAAGAGTGAAGAGTGTCTGATAAATGCGAAAAATGTTATGCATGCTAAATTATAGAAGCTAAATTATGAAGGATGCGAAAATGAATCTGGAAATCCTGATTCAGTTGCATCAGTAATGGAATGTAGGAATCATCATAATAGTCTCAGATATATTTTTGATAGTTCAGCAGTTTTGTACTGTTACCAAAAATACCAAAATAACAAATCAATTTATGATTTGCTGTCAAAGAAAACATCTGAATTGTAACGAAATCACTCAGAGCTCAGAGATTGAAAATGCTATGGAATGTTATGGAATGAAATAAAACACATCAGAATCAGAATCAGAATTGCATTTATTGGCCAAATTTGATTCCGTCTCTCATGCACAGCAGTACATCCATCTTTATGGATGCATTTAGCTTGCCTATAACTGGATCCGCATAATTCTAAAATATAGCGATGTGTGCAGGGGATGTGTGTTTATGTGCATTATATATGTTCACGCTGACTGAATAAATGTGCCCTGAGCTTCCAGAGCTGTGGTTCGCACATGGCAAGATGCCCTCTCTCTCTCTCTCTCTCTCTCTCTCTCTCTCTCTCTCTTTCTGTTTGCTCTCTTTTCCTTCCCTTCCCCCTTTTTCTCTGTGCATTTGAATCTAGCTCACCTTCACCAGTCAGTCCATATGCCTCTCCCTCTTTCTTACTCTCTCTTTGACGTCCCACCATAGTTGTGTGTTACCGTTCCCGAGATGGTTAAAGGCTAGCTTCCTCTAACACACATTACATGCCTGGAAGCTTCTGGGACTGCCACACCACGCCAGAGTGGCCTTAAAAATGTGCGCCTTACGTAATGGCCAACTGTCTCCAATCATTAGGGGCAGCCTTTAAAAAATACATGCTTCTGCCGACAGCTGCGCGCTCTTGACTTTGCCTGCCTTTCACAACGGATTTGCTTTAGAGACTCTACTTGGTTATATTTAACCTAGAGCACTAACACACACTCTGGAGCACCGGACCTCTCGCAGCTCATCCACTCTTTACTCTAACACACACTCCTGGTGAGAGTGAGAGGAAATTCAACACTCCAGATAACATGCAGTAAAATGGCGAGCAGTATTTCATATTTCATGTGGGCTAAATAAGCTCAGATGAAACCCAGCATAATCACTTAGATTTGAGAACCAAAAATCCCATTTGATGGGGAACCAATTGTATGTGGTTAGTCCCAGATATCGAGAAGCAGCATCCCCATCTTATTTGGAAGAAATTTCTGCTGTTTTCTTTGCATAATTGTAAACGCCAGCTGTGTTTATGTTGTGTGAAAATCTCACAAGGAGTGGGTCAATAGATGTGGTATAAAATTACTGTGAATAACATTTTTTACATTTCAGGTTTGTCCTTTCCCTGTAAAGTTACCATTTTGGACATTAAGGTTGAAGTCTGACACCTTTTATACAGGTGGTTTGTAAAAACCCAGCTATATAAATCATCCCTGATTTCAGGTTTCACATTGCAGTCTTCTGGAAGATCTGAAGAAATTCAGTATTTAGAAATGTTCAGAGATTCCAGGATAAAGATGTCTAGATTTCATTTTTTCACACTTTTAGCATTAGATTGAAATATTTTTTCATGGCCCATTTACCCATCTTTACCAGGGCTGGCAGTAAATGTTGAACTGACTCTTTATATCTTGTTGCTGTCAAAAATAACCCAAAACAACAAATAAAATAAACTGACAACCTAATATGAGAAGCTAAAAATATTTTTTTCCAAACATACAATGAAAATACATGGTATATTATGGGTATTTGTTTATTCATGACAATTGTGAATATTTATAAAGTATATATAAACAAATATAGTTGCTGGTGTGAGGTCATTAAATTTAGGAAGTGTCCTTGTTTAGAACATTTTAGGAGGATAAATAATGGGTAATGTGTTTTGTGTGCATATACATGGCAAATCCAAAATTGCATTGAAATCAATGCAACGTTTTCATGCCCAAATACAAGGCCACATTCTGTGGGATCTGTAGTGTCTGTGCGTGTGTGTGTGTGAGAGTGATGAACACACACTCTGACAGCCATGTCACATCCTGTAAGAATGGGGACAGCTCTGACACAGCTGCCCTGCAGACGTCCTCACACACACACACACACACACACACACACACACACACACACACACACACACACACACAAACACACAC
>JBBPDC010000038.1:12061950-12074619 GCA_037974485.1 Hemigrammopetersius urotaenia
ATACATTTCCTCGATTTGCTCTTTCCACAGTGTTTATATTTAAGCTTCATCTCTTTGTAATAATCGTGTTAGGTGATGACCTCAGTGTGTAGATATGAGCTGGATCAGTGTGCAGGGGTCATGCTGGAGGAGTCCGTTCCCAGGGTCAGATAATATCATCAGGCCAAGACAACAGGAGGTGTTGGCCAGGTGGTGGCCTTGGAGCCCTCTGTGTCATCTCCATTCATCAGAGTGGACACAGAAGCTGTGAGAATGTTGGGGGAGATCAATACTGTCAGCCTAAGGGGGCCTCCTTTAGCCTCACACACACATTACTCACATGTGCTCGCCATTTCTTCAGCAGTGTGGAGAAAAACTGCACAAGTATGTCTCACTCTCTGACTCAGGAGGGAGGGGTCCTGGGAAACAAGACCTTTTATTACTACTAATCATAATCAGAAAAAAAATAATGAAAAAACATTACTGACAATAATAACAATGATAATTTTTTAAAAATGTAATAATACATTTAGTAAAACAAAACTATTAAAAAAAATAGTAGAGAAAAAAAGACAAATAGATCATTAATAATAATAACAACAACAACAACAACAATAATAATAATAATAATAATAATAATAATAATGAGGGAAAATGATCAAATATTAATGCATTTCTTTTGGTTTTCACAACTTTACAGTTTTATACAGCAACATATGTGCGCGCACACACACACACACACACAAGGACATACATACACACACCATACACACACACAAAGCTAGTCAGTCTCAAATGCTGTAATATCAAATAACTAAACCAATTCCTAAATCAATTTCCTATTAATAATAAAAGTTGAATTGATATTCTCAGTTTTAAAAAATGCATTACTTTTAAGCAAGCTTGCCACTGAGTGGACATATTTTTCACAGGTACATGTACGGTGTGTGATAATGAAGTGAATATGGAACCCATTTCGATTCTGCTAAACATTTCCATGTGCTTGTCATTACTGCTATTACTGCTGGCTCTTTATTTACTTCATTATCATGTGCATTTAGTTATTTTAGTTTAATATTTAAGTCATATCATGGGAATATGACAAGGTTATTGTATAATTTAATTTTATAAAAAAAGTACAAACCTTTAAAAACATTCAGTATAAAAGTCAACAACAAATTATGTCTTAATTTTTTGGAGCACATACACTCAGTCACAAAATCTGCATCTTTAAACATCCCAACAAATATTTGTTCTTTCACTCTGCTATGTAGACAAAATTGAGGCCTTCATGCTGTCTTGTGCTGTTTTTACACCTCCTGTCCTACGGTAATAGCTGACTGCAACAACACCGTGGACACATTCTCATGCTAAAGAGGCCCTGCGCGCATGAAAGTGGCGTCTAATTACGGCTGAGGGGTCTCAATAGCAGCATAATTAGAGAACAACTCCCTGGTGCAAAGCGCTTGTTGGTCGGGAGCTCGCAGGGAGTTTTATGGTGACGGGGTCGTACCACTATTACCCCGACGAGCAACAATAGAGCAGACAACAATGGAGGGCCTATTATTTAGCTTGTATGTTTGAGTAGGCCGGCAAGCCCTCTCTCTCTCTGCGCTCTCAGTGAGGGGAAGTGAGGCGTACTGCTCACAAAGGCTCCGGGCCTGGTCAGGATAAAGGGGCTTGGCTGGTTAATCACTGGCCTTAAACTGCAGGAAGTTGCCTATTCTCAGAGCCCCCTCAGGCAGCACGGCAAACCTTTAATCAATGTAGTGATGAGCCTAGTCTGGTGCCGAGAGATGTTGGGGGGGAGGTCCACAGAGTTACTACTGAAAAGAGCATTCTGTGGAAGTCTATTTTGGTGTCTAATGCAAGACTGTTAAGGGTTAAGGTAATGTCATGGGCATGCGTGTTTGTTTAGTAGTTTCAGTATTAGCTGTACTGCTTAGCACATTCATTTCCAAATCCAATAGTCACACACAGGAGCTGCACAGCTATAGATAGTGCCTATATAGATTCAGCTCAGTATAACAAAATCAATTGCATGATTCCAGTTAGAATAATTATGTCAACATGTTAGCTTTATCATTTCCAGACCTCTTCTTGTGGAACAACAGTTTTCACTTTTACCATTCAGTGCCCAGTTCAGCTACTCAATACCACATTTCATTAAATCAGGTGCTGAGTTTAACCAATCCATGCAATAAGTGTGGTGTACTGAGAAGTGAGGAACCTCTTCTGTTTGTGTTCTAATAACTGATTTTTGTTAACCAGGAAATCTTTTGCCTTCTTCTTACAAACAAACTTTTTATTAAACTGATTTGTATTTACTGTAATCGTAAATACAGTAATGTTTATATGATGTTTTCTGAACATACACACTTTCTCACACACACACACACACACACACACACACACACACACACACTCATATATATATATATATGTGTGTATATATACTCTACGCACCTTTTCTCCAAGTTGAGTGAAACAATTTCATTTTCACTTTGAAAGATTACGAGCCACTGGGGTGCTTAGTCTGAACCCTAAAGCTCTGCTATAAAGGCTATAAATACATTCCATATGTTCTGTGGTGAACATATAAAAGCCTATAATTTCACATCGTATCCAGAAAGTTATGTGGCACATGGGCTAGAGTTAACTGTTGAGTCAGTTTTATCTTTAGGTCTAATGTAATAAAGTGATTTTGTTTTCTTATTCATTTAGTCATACATTGTTACCACATCATACAGTCTCCACAATCCACACACTGTGTTGTTTTGTTTTCTAAAACCAATAAGCGATGTATTCCTATTTGCCCTTCATTTCTTTCCTTCATGCCCTGGCCTCCCCCCTCCCCATGTAATGGGTGGTGTGACCACCAGACCGCCCATGGGCTGCTGGGCCCCAGAACAGGAAGTGACTTTCAGGACGAGTGGGCCCATTGGCCCTGAAGTCTCCGCTGAGCGGGTGCATACACGCGCACAGCCGTGGAAGGCAAGGGCCCAGAGCCAAATCTGACCAGAGTCCCCAACGAGTAGGGGGGAGGTGAGGTGTGCAGACGTGGGTCTTTTGAGGCTAGAGCTTGCAAAAAAAGCTCTAAAATGTCAGCACTTTGCTGTTTATTTTTTAAACATTTGATAAAGGGCTGTTATGGTATTTCAAGTCCTGAGTTAATATTTATGTCATACATTGACATTAAATAATTCCATAAAAATAATTACATAGCAGCATTTATGGCAATGTCAATTAAAAGGTAATGAATTACACTCACTTTAGACTCACATTTTGTATTTACATCTAAATTTTCCATCACCAGGTTAACTGCTCCCTTTACCATTTCTTCATTAGAGAGTCAATTTTTGGACCAAAACAGACTGTAGACCAAACAGTATTTTTATCAAATTCAAATAATAACATAAAATATTTGGCTTACAAATACATGTGGTATCGATTGGAAGTCCAGAATCCGCTCTTTCCTCAGAATTTCTCCACAGTGAGCTTTGAGTGCCAAATAATTAATCATGCTTTTGTTATCCCTGGTGATAACTACGACCCTCAGAGATTGAAAAGACATATCCCAAACACTTCTAGCACTCTTTGTTGCCACAATGCTCTTAGCAAGCTATTGTACAGCAGCACATAGAGAATACTGTTCCATTTTTGGCAGTAGGAAGAAAAGAACCATAGCAGGATCATCTGATCTCCATGATTACAAGCCTGGCATTGACTCTTCTATAAGCCCATTGCACTACATCGAACTGTTTGTATGAATGGTGAGTCGGGGCCAGTTCATGCAAAAAATTCTTACACTGCATTCAGCTTATAGTCCTATGCATACTGTCTCTCAGTGGATAAGAGCTTTGTGGGATTATTATGATTAAGCATGCTGCTTGTTTTAAAGTCATTTTCTGCCATTTCTGAATGTATTAACATAAATCAGGTGTTCAGTGCTAAGCTGAAAACAACATGCCCAAAGCCCCTGGATCTCCAAACAGGGAAAGCAGTTGATAACAAGTCTACTTTAATTAGTTGATCATGTCTATTAATCATTTGTAATGCCACTTATAGAAAAACCATCTTTAAATTGCTCTACAATCTAAATAGCATGCACATGGTCATACTGACAGACTGCAATATGCTACAGGAATAATAGGGGGTGATATATTTTCTATTGTTTCACTGCATTTTGCAAAGGCAGAACTTTAATGGCAATGTGATGAGGATAAATCAATAAAATGGTAGAAAGTATAATAGTTTATTTAGTTAAATAATCAGTTAAAAGTCAAAAGATTTTTTTTTAAACAGACACAATGCCTTTACTTTTCAAAATCTAAAACTGACACAGAAAAGTCCAAATCAGATCAAAATCTGCTATAAGAAATTGGATGGTGATAGTAAAAATAGTAAATAATAAATAGGTATACCTATCAAAACTGCATAACAATTAGGGTTGTGAACAATGAACTAGTAAAAAAGAAACAGAAGATCTAACAGTTTCAGTAAGTTCCACGCAATCAGTTTTAATTTATTTTACTTAATAAATGAATACTAGTACTAAATGAAAATTGCATTAAATACTAGTATTTGACTCTTTTCAAGAGCATTCCACATTCCCCATTATTTTGACTCATCTCTACAATCCATCATAATAATTGGCAGGGCCAATTATTTTCTAATTTCTAATTCAATCCTGGTTAGTCAGTTGAAATTAATGAGTATACCATCATTAGATATCATTAAATCAAAGTCTTATACAGGACAAAACAACACTTATTTAAATGCAAGAATGATTATTTCTATTATTTATAATTCCATTTCAGAGAGCGTTTCAATTCATCCGGTCCTATCTCTATGCATACTAATGTTTATTATCCAAAAAGTTACAACCATCATATTCACACAAGTGTAAAGCTAAAATCACAATTAAAACTTTATAAAGGATAAGACAGCTTCCATTGCACAGTAATTCCTAATCACATTCACAGGTCTGTATATAGCTACTACAACACAGTTTTTTTCTCCAGAACATTTTTTCCAGTTTTCAAATTTATTTTTTTGTGCTAGGCCATGAAATACACCTTTAAAGCAAAATGGCACAAAAATAAGGGTGCTGGAAACTAGTAGTAGTTGCAACGTCCTCCAACAATTACTATTTCTTAACAATGATCAGGCCTGATAATGAACTGAAAGTATATGAGGTTCCAACACGTCTTTAGATTTTTGTGGATGGAAATGTGTTTTTCCACACCCTTTCAGATGTAGTAGAACAGGTGAGGATAGAAGTAGCAAAGATACTAGCCATCATACATACAAAATTATTTTATTCTATTAAAAAGTAGTGATTGTTTTAATAGAGTGATGTCTGTGGTCGCCTTTGTGCAAGACCCCTTTTAATTGTATGCAATTCCATGCCTCATAGAAGCTTATAGGAGGTCATTTTTGCACCAAGTCTTATTTCAGAAGCATTAAAGAATACTAAAATAGTTATAAATTCTCAAAAAAAAACAATTGGACTGTTTCATTAAAACCAATGACACTGACTGAAGTAAGGCTGACAGCCCCCCAATAATATCTCATTAGCCTAAGTCTTTCTGGAAATGCACATGCACTTTAAAAGGTCAGTTGTAACCTTTGGCATTGTAGACTAACACAGTTTAAAGATAGCAGGTGTTCTGATACACTGGTCCTGAGACAGGTGTATATAGTAGCTTAGCCCAGGGCTAAAATTGCCTTTAAAGCAGAGGTAAGAATATCCCTTGCTTGAGGCTGCAATGACAAGAGTAGTGTTAAATGTGTCATGTCAGGCCTTCTTCTCAGAAGTGTACCAGCCTAGTATGACCATCAGGATGATGACATTGTTATCTGCTTTTTTGTTGGATTAGTTAATATTCTGATGAAATATGGGGTGCAGTAGGGATGACTGTAACACAATGTAACACAATGCGATGACTTTGGGTTTAAAGACATTTTTGGTGCTCTGTGGAATTTTATTTGCTAAATGTTTCTGACAGAAATGAGTGCCAGAATTTTAAAAAGGGGCTCATAAATTCTGCATTAGGTGTTGTAAGCCAGCAAAGGTATCTAACAATAAATGGTATCTAACTATATATGTATAACATGTAGGGAATCGTCAATAAACACATACTTCAGAAAGAGGGTAAGGTGGTCCATTGTGATGACCACCAGAGTCACACAGAGTCCTTAAGGTAAAATGACATGGTATGGTAATGTTGAAAATGAACTTTAGTGATCAAAGCTTAGTTAATGTGTTTCTGCGCTACACAAGGCATTCAATCAGTTCAAAATTTTGATCTCTTAGAACTTGCTGGCCCCTGTGTGATAAGGGACTCTATCTGATTATTATTAGGCCCAGTTTTCTGCATATTAGCTAACGACTTTTTTCACATAGAATGACTGCAGTGCTGTCTCTCCACATTCCTGTCATGTTTTGCTCATGATTTGTTTTGCGCACATGAAAATAAAGGTTCCTACAAAATTGTACCATTTACAACCACATCATTGGGTCCCTCAAGAGTACATTTTCAGTATCTTTGTTAAGGAACATAAACCTGTGCCATACAACATTGCAGGTATATTGATTTATATGTGTCCAGTTTTTTATTTTCTATTTAAAGAGCAGGTAGAACTATGCCCCTTTCCCATGGAAAAGTAAATGTAGTGTACCTTTGTACCTTAATGAGCACATTTATATTATCTCTACCTCTAGGGACACAGACACTGTGATTATTGCAATGCAGTGCATCCACACTGTAGAAAAAAGCAAAGTAGAGAATTGCATGGAATATTTAGTGATTCTTGCTGGGCGCATTCTAGGAGAGGTCTTTAATTAGTATTCAAGTTTTTACATTCTTTAAACAGCTTAAAAAGCTTCTTCACACTCAGCTATAACATTAACAAAAGCATGCACATATACCTATACAGCACATACATTCTCCTCTTGCTCATATTTGTAATTGTCATGGGCGTCGTGGCAACCGCAGGGATTACACGCAGGCAGGCAGGCACCCATGACTGTGATATCTTTATTTAAATGAAAACAGAACAGAAACGTGAGGCAAAGAGTGATGGACCGATACAGAGGTCCACATAACTGGAACTTAAATACTAGACATGACAGACAGAAACCAATCACAAAAACCCAATCACCAAAGCTGAACACAAAACACCTGAAACCGAGACAAAAGACACGAACATGCACAAAATTCAAAATAAAAGCCCCAAAACTAACCCAAAACAGTGGCCCCTACCGGTCGCTGGCCAAGACATGACAGTACCCCCCCTCAAAGCCGCAACTCTGGGGCGGCAAGGCCCCAAAACAGGAAAAACAAACAAGACAAAGAAAAAACACGAGGGAGGGAGGGTGGGGGACGGCGACAGCAAGGACTGCGTCCCAGCTCACCCCTCTTGTCATTCCCCCACAGTCCTGGGCCGGGCTGGCTTCCCTCCAGCCCAGACGACGCGGGTGAGAACCCATGGAGGCCGTCCTGGTCCAGTGGTCTGGGTCCCTCACGGAGGAACCCCTCAGTGGTTGTGGAGGCCGTGCCACCACCAGGGAGACCCTTGGCTGGCAAGGTGCTCTTTGTCCCAAAGTCCGGGCTTTGTTTCCTCAGCCCTCTTGAGCACCCTGCCGCGAGCCTCCCCGCAAGCTCTCCGTTGCACTCTGGCCTAAGACCCTCTCCACGGGCCTCGTCCTGGCTCTCCTCGAGCCCTCCGCTGCACTCCGGCCCGAGACCCTCTCCGCGGGCCTCGTCCTGGCTCTCCTCGAGCCCTCCAGTGCACTCCGGCCGGAGACCCTCTCCGCGGGCCTCATCCTGGCTCTCCTCGAGCCCTCCACTGCACTCCGGCCGGAGACCCTCTCCACGGGCCTCATCCTGGCTCTCCTCGAGCCCTGTCTACGGGGCTATCAGGGGCTACAGTCCTAACGGGAGATACATTTGACCCTGGAAGGAGAATGAGAGGCTCTGCTAATCCACCCTGTACACTACCTATAGGGCCTAGGAGGTCCTGCTGTCCCTTACTGTCCGCTATCTCCCACTCTAGGCTACCCGCTAAGCTACCCGTGCTACCTACTATTAGCCTGTTAGCTGGGAGATTCAGCCGTGGTGCTGGCATGGGTGGCTGCTCCGGGATGGGCAGCTGATCTCACTTGGGTTGGGTCTGGGAGGAGGGTGACGAAGTCGGAGGGCGGGTACGGGATGCAGTCTGCTCACTTGCGCCGACCACACACCTTGACTCTGCGCCAGCTGTGCACTCTGGTTCTGCGCCGACCTCGCGCTCTGATTCCGCGCCGGCTGTGCCCTCTGGCTCCGCGCCAACCGCGCACTCTAGTTCTGCGCCAACCGCACACTCTGGTTCTGCGCCAACCGCGCACTCTGGTTCCGCGCTGGCCACGCCCTCTGGCTTCACGCCGACCGCGCACTTTGGTTTCGTGCCAACCGTGCTCTCTGGTTGGGGAGCTCCTCTGGTTGGGGAGCTCCACCTTTCAGCCCTGCCCTCGCGGGCTGGGAGTGAGGCTCGCTGAACCCATTGAGGATGAGCCTCTTGGGGCGAGTCAGAGACGAGCCGGAGCGGTGAAGCGCTGGAGGAAGCCTCAGACTTCCTGGGCAGCCGGGGACCAAGCGTACGACGGACCCTACGTGAACCCCCACGTCTCCGTCGACGTTGGACCGCAGATCTCCCGTCTTGCTTGGAGGTGAGCCTGTACGGGAGCTCATCCGTGGTTGAGTCGGAGACGTGAGGATCCACAAAGCGCTCCGGACTCGGGATCGGGGATCCGTCAATCCCCCCGTTCCACCAGAAGCCCTGGTCCACATCACTGTCCTCTGACTCTTCCCCGTTCAACAGCTCGCAGATCGTCCACCGACACTCGGCTCCTCCACGAGCTGGGTCCAGTCTACCCCACTCCAGCGTTCCGCACACAGCAGGGCTGCAGACCCGACCTCTAGGACCAGGTCTTTCGGGGATTACAGGCAGGCAGGCAGGCATTCATACCTGAGGTTTCTTTATTAACAGAAAGTAAACCTGGCTCAAGGGCCAATACAGGCATGAACAGAAATGAGATGGGACGATGGACCGATACAGAGGTCCACATAACTGGAACTTAAATACTAGACATGACAGACAGAAACCAATCACAAAAACCCAATCACCAAAGCTGAACACAAAACACCTGAAACCGAGACAAAAGACACGAACATGCACAAAATTCAAAATAAAAGCCCCCCAAAACTAAGCCAAAACAGTGGCCCCTACCGGCCACTGGCCGAGACATGACATTTACTTACAAAGCTCAAATATAGGGAATGGCATAAGCATTGAACCCCTCCACATTAATTCTTTGAGACAGTTTTTGCTATAGTAATTCTTTTGGGGGTAAGTACGTACCAGGTTTGCGCATTTTTCAGAAGTGATTTGTCTCCTCACCTGACCATAAAACTTTCTCCCACATTTCAGCTTGGTCGTTCTCATTGTAGATGCACGTACCTTCACTCCAGTTTCAGCAAAATAACATTGCACACTTCTGAGAGTGATGGTTGAACAGGTCAATGTCTTGCTCTGGTGCTTAGTTTCGAGGGACCGTCTGTCCTTGTAAGCGTCTGGGTGTTGTGATGAACAATCCAATTTCTGATGATGGATCCGACAGTGTTTAATGGGAAATTCAAAATGTTCGATTTTTTGTTGTTTCAATGATTTTGTTACTCACATCATCAGAATGTCTTTATTTTTGCAGTGATTTTCCAGTGAATTCTATATTATTTTTGCACATATATGTATGTGTGTGGCGATCGTCCCTCGCAACCAAGAGAAATTAAAATAACAAGTACAAGAAAAGTGAGATAACCTGCAGATACGCTTAACCCGAGCCTGCCGCCCGTACTACACTATCACATAGGGGAATTTGGGCTCTGTTTCGATCAGGTCAATAGAAGATATGGCTCCTTTGGCACCCAAATGCATAGACAGACAGGGAGACACCGCATTCACACGATACGGCAGCGCGTGGCCATACTGCGAGTAACACAAAATGTAATGCAAACATTTTATTGTATACACATTGGCTTAAGATATAATTTCTAAGAACATTTCACTCATTCCTATATCCTCTGTCTCTCTCTCTCTCTCTCTCTCTCACTCTCTCTCTCACACACCCACACACAATGTGTTTACTGTGTTATCATTGAAGTGGCTTAGCATTAAATATATACAGGACTTGATCTAAAATCCTTAGAACAGAACTGTCTCACACAGCTTTTTCTGTGTGTTGCCGAGTGTTTAGTCTGGCAGTGTGGTTACTATGGTTAGTCTAGTAATATACTATGATCCCAAATTTAGTCAAAGAACAGACTTGTTTGCATCTCTACTGAGAGCAGTGTTGATAGATTGAGTTTTGTTTGACAGGATTTGCAGGACCTAACCTGTTGCAGAGCGCTTTCTAAAATATACAGAAAAAAAATCTTTTTCTTTGACAACAATTCAGTCCATGTCATGATTCCTTGTTTCGTTTTAATGGTCTTTACATCGGGTAAGCCTGGAGACAAAATGTGCTGTAAAATTTTTTTAAAATGTATATCCCATATGCCAGAGATTATGGCTCCTAAAAAAATATTTTTTAAAAAGAAAACCCTCCTAAAGTTTTTATTTTTTCTGGAGCCCTGCATATGAGCTATACTGCTTTGATATTTTCACCTGGAACTTAGCAAGCAGTTATGTAGATTATTCAGCTTGTTAAATACCATGGTTATTTTTCATCAGACTTCATGTGATAGAGCTGGTGGTTGGACAGAGAATATCTAAGTGTGATGTCCCATCTGACTTGACCCAGACCAGGGGTTTAGTATTTCACATTTTAGCGCTGATGTTCCACTGGAAGAGCAACACTGTCTAGACACAGGATGACTCATGACTTTAGCTTGACCTGTGTACAAGAGGAGAGATGCTTTTCGAGGGCACTGTCAGAACAGATTGTTAGTCAGTTGGGCCTGCGGGCTGTAAATCTGCTGATTTACTGGTATTGACGAGGCCTAGTAATGGTAATTTGGTTTAGAATTGTTTAAAACTGATGAATGGTGATGTGTATCTCCAGCTGTGTTTGCTCAAAGCTTTTCAATGCATGAACATAGAACTTTTTTTCTTTCCGTAATGAAGAATTTTTTTGTTCTTGCAAATTTGGTTTCACAGCTGGGAGAGAGTGGAGACTTCTTGTTGGCAAATGGGTGGAACACCAGATGGCCTTGCGGTCAGATGTCAAAACTCCTCTGGACTGTGCTTTCAGTAATTAAAAGCTGGTTCCAAAAAATGACAAAGAACAAGGCTTCTGAGAGAAACTGAAAACCTGGTCATGTGTATTAAATACAAAAATAGAGACTGCAAATGAGTGCCCACACATGCTCCCGGATAGAACCAGTTTATTAAAGAAATTGAGGAATATTCAGAGAAAGCACTTTTTTGTAAGTTGGGCCCTTTTCCCTATTATTATTATTATTAGTAGTAGTAGTAGTAGTATTGTTGTTGTTGTTGTTTTGTTGTTGTTGTTATTAATAATAATAATAATAATAATAATAATAATATTACAAGCAGCAACAACAGCAATACTGATACTAAATACCAGTATCCCTAATAACAATAATGAATAAATGACCATGCGCGCCAGAACCATTATAGCAGGTCGACACGTACACATAGAGAGCAGCAGGCATCCCCCTCACAATCCCCCTCCCGCTCTTCTCAAACTTCTCTTCACTCTCACTTTTAACCTATTCTCCTTTGCTCCTTTAACAATGTCATGTCTGTGAGTGTCACATCCTTTATCTAATCAATAATGTGTCCCAATATTTTCCTCTATTGTGAAACTTCAATGCTGTTTTGCTGCTCCCGAGACATTCCACTCCTGACCTCTTGTAGACCTCAGACATTACAACCCTGACTTCTTGTGGACTTTAGACGATTAGATGATAGATTGAGAAATAGGGCTGAATATCTCTTGATCCCACTAGAGAATTACATAAAGTGTCTGTGGTTTTGCCTAGGCTTGGGGAGTATCTGTTCACACCAGGGGATCTATAAGTTCATACTTTTTGTTTTCCATTTACGCTTGTATGTCTGTGTTTCTTTTTTCTTTTCTTTATTTCGCCAGTGACTGCAAATATACATGAAAAACTGACCTCAGATCAGTCAACAATTCACACTGTACCATTCCCTCTCTCTATACTCTTTGTGCAATCATTTATTGTTGCTTATGAATCTTTGTGTTTTTGCACATTTCATTGTTCTGCTGCTAGAATACAGTATCTTTCATGATGCTGTTTTCACGCTCTGTATTGTTACTGCTTTTTCATGTTCTGTACTGCTGTATTGTTTGCTGTTGTGTTTTGCCCTTTCCAACTTGCAGTTTCTTTCTTTTTGCACTCTGTGTAGTCCTGTCCTGCCTGCACTTGTGTAGTCTGGTGCTGTTTTGCACCACAGTCATGGAGGAGCACTGTTTTGTTTTGCTGTGTAGATGTTTGAAGTGACAATAAACGCCTGCTTGACTTGAGCTAAACCGGCGGGGGTGCATCATCATGATTATAAAACGTGCCAGTAGACTTGACTGAATATTAAACTGAGAATAAAGAAGGATTGGGATTGGCCTGTTGGGATTTTTCACAAGCTGTATAAAAGGAAAAGTATATA
>JBBPDC010000038.1:12074719-12087481 GCA_037974485.1 Hemigrammopetersius urotaenia
ACCACCAGGGAGACCCTCGGCTGGCAAGGTGCTCTTTGTCCCAAAGTTCGGGCTTTCTGTCCAGAGCCCTCTCGAGCACCCTGCCGCGGGTCACCCCGCAAGTCCTCCGGTGTACTCCGGCCTGAAGTCCTTTTCGCGGGCCTCCTCCTGGCTCTCCCCGAGCCCTCCGCTGCACTCTGGAGCGAGACCCTCTCCGCGGGCCTCCTCCTGGCTCTCCTCGAGCCCTCCGGTGCACTCTGGAGCGAGATCCTCTCCACAGGCCTCCTCCTGGCTCTCCTCGAGCCCTCTGCTGCACTCTGGAGCGAGACCCTCTCCGCAGGCCTCCTCCTGGTTCTCCTCGAGCCCTCCGCTGCACTTTGGAGCGAGACCCTCTCTGTGGGCCTCCTCCTGGCTCTCCCCGAACCCTCCGGTGCACTCTGGTGCGAGACCCTCTCCGTGGGCCTCCTCCTGGCTCTCCCCGAGCCCTCCAGTGCACTCTGGAGTGAGACCCTCTCCGTGGGCCTCCTCCTGGCTCTCTCTGAGCCCCATCGAGTGTGCCCGCTCCTGTCCGCCGCCAGTGGCTTTCTCCTACTCTAGGCCCACTATCTCCCTCGCTAGCGGACCTGCTAACCCCCGAAACCCCACCCCTGCTCTCACAGACCCACGTACGCCCCCCAAAAAATGTATGGGAGGGTTTCCCCCCCCCCGAAGATGATGGTCCCCCATCACCAGCCTCCCTTGGTTTATTCGTGAGCTAATAGCGTTGGCTAAACCCCCAGAAACCCTACTAACCAGGCTAATCCTGGTGCTACGGGGCTATCAGGGCCTACAGTCCTAACGGGAGATACATCCAACCCTGGTAGGGGAATGAGAGGCTCCGCTAATCTGCCCTATACACTACCTATAGGGCCTAGGAGGTCCTGCTGTCCCCTACTGTCCATTATCTCCCACTCAAGGCTACCCGCTAAGCTACTCGTGCTACCTACTATTAGCCTGTTAGCTGGGGGATTCAGCCCTGGTACTGGCGTGGATGGCTGCTCCGGGATGGGCTATTGTACGGTTGATTAAGTTCTGATCTCGCTTGGGTCTGGGAGGAGGGTGACGAAGTACGGGATGCAGTCTGCTCACTTGCTCCATGCCGACCGTACACTCTGGCTCTGCGCCGATTGCGCACCTTGACCCCGCGTTGGCCACGCACCTTGACCCCGCGCCGACTGCAGACTCTGGTTCCGCGTCGGCCATGCCCTCTGGCTCAGCGCCGGCCACGCCCTCTGGCTCCATGCCAGCCGCGCTCTCTGGCTCACTTGGTTGGGGAGCTCCTGTGTCTCGTGGGGGCCTGCCGTTTCCCCACGAGAACTCCACCTTTCAGCCCCGTCCTCGCGGGCTGGGAGTGAGGCTCGCTGAACCCCTTGAGGATGAGCCTCTTGGGGCGAGTCGGAGACAAGCCAGAGCGGTGAAGCGCTGGAGGAAGCCTCAGACTTCCCGGGCAGCCGGGGACCAGGCGGACGATGGACCCTATGTGAACCCCCACGTCTCCGTCGATGTTGGACCACGGATCTCCCATCTCGCTTGTAGACAAGCCTGTACGGGAGCTCATCCGTGGTCGAGTCGGAGACGTGAGGATCCACAAAGCGCTCCGGACCCAGGATCGGGAATCCGTCTATCCACCCGTTCCACCAGGAGCCCTGGTCCACATCACTGTCCTCCGACTCTCCACTGTTCAACAGCTCACGGATCATCCACCGACACTCCGTCGGCTCCTCCACGAGCTTCGGGCGGAGCTCCAGCCTGCGGGCTCGAGGCCCAACGTGCCTCGTTGGTAAGGTTCAGTGCCTCGTTGGTAGGGATCGGTCCATCTGTCAAGGGCGTCCTGGTCGTGCTTTACCCCAGGGATTACACGCAGGCAGGCATCCATGAGTGTGATATCTTTATTTAAATGAAAACAGAACAGAAACGTGAGGCAAAGAGTGATGGACCGATACAGAGGTCCACATAACTGGAACTTAAATACTAGATATGACAGACAGAAACCAATCACAAAAACCCAATCACCAAAACACCTGAAACCGAGACAAAAGACACGAACATGCACAAAATTCAAAATAAAAGCCCCAAAACTAACCCAAAACAGTGGCCCCTACCGGTCACTGGCCGAGACATGACAGTAGTGTTTGTTTATTTGGGACTTTTATTTGTATATTTTTATTGCCTTAGTTTTACCTTTCCAAATTTCTTTTTAATTGAGTTTGAATTATTTGAGAACTTCATTGCACACTGTTATGGGTTGACTTAGAGGCTTATTAGCCCAGGGCTAAGCTACTATATACACCTGTCTCAGGACCAGTGTATCAGAACACCTGCTATCTTTAAACTGTGTTAGTCTACATGTTGTATTTGTATAATGATGTACAAATAAAGAATCTTAAATCTTGAATCTGTTTTTTTTTTACCTTTTGTTTTGCCCTGAAGGCTGTTAAAGTTGAAGAGATTGAACATTTCTCTACGAGCCAGTTGGCAATCTGTTTAAGTGTCAGTTTCTGATGATTAAACAGTGCTCTTTGACAAATATTAGCCAAAGACAGAATCTGTTAAGCAGAAGAAAGGCCTGGATATGGCCAGTTACTGAGAAGTGAGGATGGGAAAGCAGAGGAGTGTGCTTGAGTGAGCATGTAGGCCAAACAGCACTGATGCGCCACACATCCCAGAGGAGAGCGATGGAGCGTTAGCGTACACAAGTCAAGCAAGCCTCGCTGCATTCATATGACGTCCCCCATCCCCGAGAAAGTGCTGGCACCATGGTGTGGCAAACCAGACTCGGGGACAAAAAGGCTACATTTTGTTTTTCTTCAAATGTCACGCTAAATCCACTTAACTGTTAACAAACTGCAATAAATTGCAATATACATGCACTTTACCTCATATCCAAAATACATCTAATATATAGTAGTGCATGTGATGATCAGTGTAAACATACAGGTACCACAAATGGTTCTTTGAGTGATGTCACAGAGGAATCATTTTACTTCCAGAAGTAATCATGAAGTAAATAAATATGTGAAATAAAGAACATTTTAAGTGTATAAAGAACCTTTTAAGTGTGTAAAGAACCTTAACATAACATTCACACAGCTCATTACCAATTTATGGAATCCTCCAAGAGCCTTTTCAAAATGCAGACGTTCTTTAAACTTTAAAAAGGTTCTTCACACTCACACATCTGATTTACAAAAAATCTTTTATGAGCCGAGCATTAAAAGGGCACCACACAATGAACCCTTCCTTGTACATTTATTTTTAACAGTAGAACCTTTACATCATGTGGAGATCATCATCACACAAAACCAATATTGTTTTACTTTTAAGAGTGTATATTTCCTCATAGCTAGGATGTCAATATCATACATGCACCATTATTTCAGCTCATCTGTAATTTCATAAAATCGACAAATTAATGATTATGATATTCAATCTACATGCAAACGTTTCTGTAATTTTGATCAAATATGTGCCAACACTGATGTTATTTATAGACAAATATGCTACAGTGCCATATCTTCAGAAGTGAAATCAAGGGCAGGATGAAAGATGACGGCATTGTCGGAGCAGTGATCATGAAGGTAGGGATGGTGACAGCTTCCTCGCAGCGTGATTAGCATAAATCACAAAGGCCAATTACCCCCAGCAGCATAAGCGGAGTGAGCCGAGGTAGCTTTGAATGCGAGGAAGCACATGACAAATTACAGAGTGTGATCTTCTCGACTTGTCAGTGCCGAATGACATGGTGAGGACTCAAAAGCTGTGGAGGAGTCGCGAATCAATCCAGCCTCCGGATTAGGAGCTTTCTGATAGCCCCCTGTCGAGAGCAGGTTTGAGAATGTGAGAATATGAGCTTCTCAAGGCTCAACTTTTAATGATCTTCATTATGTAATCAGCCTACGTTCAGCCTCAGCCCCGGTGATGGTCCTCAAAATAAGCTTATTCCAGTGCTTTAGACGTTCTGGCACCATCCTCCTATGCATATGACTAAACCTGAGACAAAGGAGGAGGTAAAGGCGCTCAATGAAACCTAATCTGTAATCTCATTTTGTCGTTAGTTTGCGTTTACTGTTATCTATGATTCAGCTTACTGTCAGTTTTCTCTCTTTGATGTGAGCTAATTCGAGACACACTGTATGCATCTTGATAATGTACATGTCATTGAGACTCCTATCCATTCCCATAGAAGTAAAGGTCAAAAATCATTGAGAAAGTAGAACACAGTGGCACGTTTTTTTGTGCTATTGTTTTTGTACATTGTGCTCTTCCCACTATTGTATGGTTGATTAAGTTCTCACCAGTAACAGCTGACAAAAAAAAACACCATTTCATGTCTTACTTACTGTCTCCGCTTCTCTTTTGTTATGAACTAAGCGAAGACTCTTTCCTCCATTTAACGACTGTTTCCCATCACTGGCCACACAGCGTTACCTCCTCAACCACGTCTTTAACGGTTTCTAACCACTTCCACCTCCTCTGCGCTTGCTCACCCCTCTCTGCCTGCTCTGGCTGCTGTCTGCTAGCACCATACATCTGCCAGGCTCGATAGCATCGCTCTCAGTGCATTCACTGGCAGTGCCTTAGCCGTGCTACAATAGAGATGGTTCAAGCTTAACATGTGAGTTTGGAGATAAGGACAGGGGCAGGATGCAAAGGCCACCAATGCCTTCATATACCTACATATATATCATACATACATACATACATAGTGTTTACAGGTTTAGTGATGCCAAGAAGTAAATTCTAAAAAAGTAAAAATGCATGGTAAACAACACATCAAAATCTGCCTGCTTTGGTCATTTACAGGTTTAGCAAATCCTGAGAGAAATTAGTGAGTTCTCAAGAAAGGAAAAAAATTGCCCTAGCTTTAATTACGAGCACTTGCAAATTTGTAACACATGAAAGTCACATTTCATCACTTCAACTCTATAGCACGATGGTTTATTGATTTGAAGAAAAAAACAAGAAAATTGTAAGGTATATGCTGTGATGCTGTCACACTTAAGAAGCAAAAGTATTTGTATCATTTATAAAATTAATTCATTTTTAGCTAGTGCTGGATGTGCTAGTGCTGTTTTTTTTTTAGCTTTGTCTACACCCATACATGCATATATAGATAGGTATGTGTATGTGTGTGTGTGTGTGTGTGTGTGTGTGTGTGTGTGTGTGTGTGTGTGTGTGTGTGTTTATGTCTTTAATATGTCAGCCTGGGATGCAGTATCATTTTTAATCATTTTCTATGATAACTCATGTGTGTTATATGCTTAAACTGAACAACTGGTGGTCCCTAAGGACCCAGTAGAAACATCTGGTCCAGAATCATCATGTAAGAGCAAATGAACAGTTACATAAAAAAATTAGACATCAATCTCTATGACACATGGGTCTGTTTTATACACAACGTGAACACCCACAAATGTAGCTGAATTTATAATGAATCAATGTATTGCATTTAACTTAAAATTGTTAACTTTATAAAACCGTTTCTCCCGTAAACCCTGTGTGTGTGTGTGTGTGTGTGTGTGTGTGTGTGTGGTGTTTCCCGAGGACCACAGCTTCTATTTTGGACCTCCTGTTTACTTTGATATATTTCAAATGTACGCATCCACAGCTCCTCCCTGTGAAAGCACAGCCCTGCTCAGCCTTCAGGCCGCACAGTACCCTCATTCTTTAGCTCATTAGTTTGTGTGTGTGTGTGTGTGTGTGTGTGTGTGTGTGTGTGTGTGCGTGCATGTGCAAATGTGTTCTGCTAGACAACCCTTCGACCCCTCCCTAACTCAAACCCAAAACCAGCTCGCATGCACAGACTCAACTCTCATGAAGTTTCACTGTCATTTCTTGTTTCAGGGTATTGTACAATCAACTGCTTTGAGGTAAACACTCCCACTTATTATATCTTGGAGCCTAAAATGGTTCATTTGTTACCCAAATTACAGTGTATAATTCCCTACAAAAAGATAACAGGCCACATTTCCAAATGTTATATAAGGGACATCATCACCAACATATAGCTCTATAAATCCCTTTTATAAATCAATATAGAAGTAGTTTCTTTAGAAGGTGGCCTTTTCCCAGCCTGAATTCCCCTATTGGAATTTTTAGCAAATTTCTAAATGTAACCACTGAAGAAGTTATTTATATGTAACTTACTTTATATTGTATATATAAATGTATATTTAATATAGAAGTTGTTTGTGTGTGTGCTTTTTAAGGAATATAGTTACAACAGTGTAAAAAAGAAAGTCCTCCTTGCTTCTAGTTTTTTATGACAAGGAAGCATAAAATACAATGAGGATCCTAATGTTTGGAAGTGGTTAATGTGGGGCAGGGTTGCTGCGGTATAGTGTCTCAAATCCAAATTATCATGGGTTCACATCCCCTTATCTGAACTGATTTATTGTACAGGGTGTCCTTGAGTTATGACACAGATCTGTTCCCACAACAGTGATGTAACCTGAATTTTGGTGTACGTTACATACCTATCCTAACACAGTTGTAAAATCATAATCTATAACATGAAAACACAACTAAGCCACAGACATAAAGGAAAAAGCATAAATATACTGTACATATACTTTTAACAGTCCAAAATGATAAGTATGCTGGGGGGCGCCCAGCATGTATTTTTCTGCTGCGCGCAACCAAACTAGTTCGTCCATGTTGTCTGTACTTTTTTTATGAGGTGAGCATCAGAAACTCGAAACATCGTAATGTCGAGGCTGTTGTAACCCAAGGACCTCCTGTATTCGGTTACTGAATAAGGCTTGGGTTAGGGCTAAGATAACATTTTCCTGCCAGGTACGATCTGCTGATTTTTTTGTTTTACAAAATCCTTTAAAACATTGTCCCTGATTGCAAAACCACAGCAAAATATCCAAAATATTTAAATATCTATCACTGTAGCTAACTATTGTATATCCTGGTAAAAAAACATTTTGGTAAATAAAAACAAGCAAACAAAAAAACAACATCCCTCATAGGCACTGGCCAAATGCATCCACAATGTGCATTGCATCAATTTGCCTAATGTGCCTAATGGTGGAGTTTAGCAGTAGTAGCTTATATTATGGCCCCCCCATTTGCTTTGAATCTGTTAAATAATGCTCTCGCTCATAAAAATTCCTAAAATTTTTTGGTGAAATTGAGATGTTCGGCCCAGAAAAGACAGCAAAGCAAAGTCAAACATATATACCTTGAAAGACTCACCAGTTCCTTTCAAGAAAGTCATTATAAGAGAATAAAGCCTCTTTTTGAGCTTGAGTTTGTGAATGTCTTAGATCGTCACACTTTTGACAGGCAACTTTTAGCGCAGTGGTGGGGTAGAAAATGGCAGTGACAGACTGTAGGCTCAGACTCGGTGAGTACTGCAAAAAAGCTTTTGTTTGTGGGAAGGCAATCTTGAAATGCACTCAGCTTGTGGTGGAATCAATTAAAACACACGCTGTTTATTACCAATTGACTGAAATTAACTTTTTTTTTTGGTAGTCAGAATGCTAGGCAATCCAATTTTTCGGAATGAAGATGTGAAATGAGGCATTACTTTTACAACTGTTTCCTTCTGGCTCCTTCCAGAGGGAGGCTGAGCGAGAGCATGCGGGATTACTATTTGCCTTCTTACACTTATGCTACACACATTATGCTAATATCTTGATTCCATAGCTGCAGAGCTGCGTGCGCACTCCACGACTCAATCCTTGCAATGGAATGTATAGGATCCATTTAGTGTGTTTCCTTCTGTTTTTTTGAGTTAGGAGCTCACTCGTGGATGTATAGATGTGCTTTGAGGTTCTTATCAGTCCCTCCCAGTTCCCTCTATAATACACAGACTCACTGACTCCACACACCCTTTCACGGAGGGGAGAAAAGAAAAGAAAGAATGACACCACAGACTTAACTTCACAGTCAGCTCCAAGGGGAAGCACCACATTCTAAGCTGTCCCCATGGTAGTCTGCAAGGTAGCGATATAAGAACTCGGCACTGGACAGATGTGGAGATCTCTGCACTGCTAGAAGAGGCCTTGTGATTTCACAAATTAGTGCCAGTGTCCTGTGTCAGACTTGTTTTCATTTAGCAAAGCGACAAAGTTAATCAGCGAGATCTAACAGGCCTCATTATGCCTGTTACGTTATGGTTCCGGGCTGCTGTTCCACAATGTTAACTTTTAGGTTTATAGCTGACAAGCATCATTAGGAAGCACCCAAAGTAAGCATATATTTTAGTAAGGCTCAGGGCTCTTGCTCTCTACAGTAAATGTCTCACAGATCATTCGCTAAAAATAATGAAATTAGTCTTTTTTTAGCGCATGCCAAGAAATATCCATGTTTTCTGACGCCCTCTAAAAGATGCCAAATGCCTCTATGTTCTGATAAACATGTAGTAATTAAAACAAATAAAGTTTAAATATATAAGTAAAGGTTAAAATAGTTTCCAAAAAGTATGAAAACAGTCCTCTTTATACCATGAAAATCAGCTTTCTAAAATCCGTCCTCTTCACTGTGTTATTACAGCTGGGTCAGGTTGATTCTATATCGAAACTCCGACCTGATCTCTTATGCACTTTCATGTAGCTTAGCTTTTAATTATACATCAGTTTAGGGCCCCTGAATGAGACTCTACAGGTACAAACAGCTCAATTATTGAACACTGCATTGGCAGAATAGGCTTTGGTTTAACTGTAGAGTGTGTGGAGCCTGTCTCCTTGCCTTTACATAGACCATATTTGCAAAGGGGTTCTTAAAGGGGATTGCAAAAGGATATAGCTGTGGACTGAGCAATGAACCACAGACTTGTATCCAAACCCAAAAATCAAATATATTCTTTTGTTTACCCATATCTGCTTTGAGATATGCTGTATCACCCGCAATCAGAGTGTCTGGTCCAGATATTGTTCTACAAGCAAAAGATGTTTGTGGTGAAATTCTTTCCTTAGTTAGTGTTTTCTGTATTGGCTATACGTTAACCCTTAACCTCTGCTGTAGGATAGAGGTCTTTTGATGTCTTTTTGACTATCAGATGTAGATGCTGCTCTACAAACAAACCAAAAATTGATTTCAATTCTTCAGTCTGGCTACACGACCACCTTGTGTTATGCTTATTTATCCACCATCATGGAAAATCCTCTGAACTGAGATCAGATGAGAAGAGATGCTCATATATATTATATTTATGTTATGAAGTCTGCTTGTCCTCCATATTTTTCCTCACCAAAAGGAAACAGCCTCCTTAGGGATAGACTATGCTTATGCACCATATGCACTTACATTGTTGAGCTGACTGAGGCTGTTTTTTTTTCTGCACATGTGTGTGTGTGTGTCTGGGTGCAGTGTTGATGCCAAATGGGAGCACTTCCAAATCACTGATGCCAGGGCTTCACATTCCAATCAGCTCTCTTTAATTTGCACCTTCGGAGTCATGCTCACGAGCTGAAGTAGATGATGTGGCTTATTCCATAGAGAGTTAGCAAGAAGCTAGGAGAGGGACTGTAACTAGAGCTGGGCGATATGGCCTAAAAATAAAATCTCTGATATTTTCACAAATCAGATTTTCGATTGTAATCGATTTTCCCCTCCCCTCCTCAAAAACAAACTACAGATGACAAATAAATGGTTCAAAACAAGTTTTAAAGTTCAATCTGATACGTACTTTAGGCCTAAAATTTGTAGCGAGTTAATGAATCCTAGCGTGTTAATGAATGAAAGGCTGTCCTCGCGACAGCCTTCCACCGTGCCACATCCTTATCATAGGACACTAGAGCATTAACAGAAAAGTCGAATAGTCGACATCAGAGGCATACGTTTTTTTTCCTCTCTGTGTGCACGCCTGTGTACACAATGTAGTCTCTGCCTCTAATTGGCTGCATTCCTTGACTTAACCAATTATTATACTCCCTGCATTAAAAGGGGGGTACCGTTGGCACAAGGGGGATCTTAATACAAAACCACAACAAGATAAGAGACACAGCAGAGGAGACAGACACACCTCACATGTGTGGAGATACTTCACTCTAGACCAGGGCTGGACTGGTCATTGGCCATAAATTTGGGCAGATGCGGAATCCCATCAGCAGCACCCTCCCCCCTCAGGAACGACAGCCTGTGTCTGATGGCACAAAAACAAACCAATTCCATATTGCAGCTGCAGCAAGACCTTTCTTGGGCACGCCAATTTACCTGTGTAGAATGGTGCATCGTATTAGTTCCGCTTTTGGCACTCGATGTGAAAAATAATTAATAAAATTGATTTTCATAAAAACACATCGTCCTGAACTGTAAATTAGATTTAATCAATAAAATTGATATATCACCCACCTCTAACTGTTTAAACTGAAATTCAGAAAGAAACGGATGGGTCCCTTTGTTTACTAAAATTAGATTACTTAGACACTGTCTAGGCAACAGAATTCGACTTAGCATGCTAATAACCCAGTAGATCATGTAGGGTTATCGTCATTTCAGCCATATACACAGTATATAGTGAAATTAAACATTATTAATCCAGGACCATAAAGCACCAGAAATAACAAAAACAAAAACACAACAAAAAATGCATAAGTGCAGACAGGACAAAACGTACAGCCCACACCATCCATGTACCATATTTTCACTAACTCAAAATGTATTTAATCAACCAAAACATGATAGGTGACCAAATTTTGATGCCTTTTTAGTTTCATGTTGGACGTATGAAGCTAACACATGGTAGACTACAAAAAATAATGAAATGTCAAAGCTTTTAGAGTAGGAGTGCTAATTTAGCATCAGTTCTTGTGGGAATGCTGATTCAAAATCAGTCCTAATCACAACCAGTACCAGCCCTGATGTTGTTTGAAATGACTGGCAAAGATGGAGAAATTTAGTTTATTTTTATAGGTTACGGTAAATCATGTCAAGTCTTGAAATGCACTGGCCCTTAATAACTTAATAACTCTCGTCAGCAAAATGAAACCGCTGTCCACCTTCCAACACAGCCACCTCTTCCCTGGTTAACAAAATAACCCCTCAACCACCCCATCCTCTGCTTTGCCCCCATGGTCATCAGGGCAAGCTCTGTGCCTTCTGCTGCACAGTAGCCTTTAACTGAGTACAATTAGCATTTTTCAGCCAATTTGAAATAAATTTACTCATTTTAAACACAAAAATGGTTAATGATTTCATTGTTGCACTGCATGTAAAAATAGTAGATTGGTGTATCTACTTTTCTAAGTTGTCTAGATGGTGAAAGAATGTCTTTCCAGATCTTTGTGACCCAGTTTAATCACTAGCTGTAATGAAACTGCAGTGTGCATGCATGTTTCATCGGAATGAATGCATGGGGGAGTCGGTTAGGCGTCCGTCTGCTGGACTTAGTGGGTGAGGGGCTTGCATGCGCTGGGTGGGTGGGGGTTATGCGGGGCATAGAGCCCCTAGGCGATGACAGGTGAAGCCCTTCTTCACAGCTGAGGCCCTGGCAGGCAGTTGACCTGGATCCAGGCTTTCTGCACAGCACATGCCCTGCACTCTGGATTACTGCAGCACTACTGCAGTAGCTCAATCTGAACGCGCACTGTGGTGCCTAACCGAGGAGCTAATGCTCAGCTAACGGAGCTCAGTGAGAGACAAAACCTCATACGCTCTGATTGACAAGTGTAAAAAAATGCATCTCTTTTCTCTTTTTAGCCCCAAAAAGCTCTGGTAATGTTGAGAGCAAATGTCATCCCAAAGCTTTTTTCCCTCGAGCAGCTCTGTTCTGACATGCTTAAAGGCAAAGAAGTGGGAAAGGGCACCTATTTGCACTTACGCCTCTAAAAAAGTAGAGCACGGTCATGCTCAGAAACACTCTGACATCTATGAGCCGAAGCGCATTGGTTTTATCATCGCTAGGAGTGCATTTGAGCTTTAATCCACGCTCTCCATGTCCTAAGACTCAGCACACTTTAAACAGCTTAGAGCTCCTCAGAAATCCTCCACCATTCTCCACGCCGAATCCGATGACACCACAGCTTGTTTTACAAAAGCACTGCAATATTGCTTATTAGAGCTCCTATAGCTACTGTTTGCAAAAGAAGTGCCAGGATATATCCTGGTGAGAAAAAAATCCTAACATTATGTTCAGTTGCACAAATGCACCATGCTTTGCTAAGAATTTATACTTTCCATCTGTGGCTTGGACATGGTTTAGGATCACAGACCTGCTGAAACTGTGCCAGGATCTCCTACCTTTCAAAGGCCTTGTCCAACCATGCAGTCGGTCATACAAACACTGCAAGGCCAAGGTTTTCTTTGTCAGTGTTACTAACTTTTGAGCTGGGCTGTCACTATTTAGAAACCTACTGATTAAACAATCATTTGTTTTCATTTTCTTTTGAGTGTGTATGAGTGTATTCAGAGATGTTTAGTTAATTTAGTCACAGTAAATCTGTCATCCGTCCAAAAACTCAACTGGAGATAATTATGTACAGTAAGTTTTCTTTGAAGCAAAATAATATATGTCTAGACATGTGTTCTCATGTTTTAAGCAAATAATTAACTAACAATTGAATACATTATTTTTTTATCTGGAGTGAGTAAATGAATGTATAGATAATGGTGGTTTTAAAACCACACCAAATAAACGCAGAATGTATTAAAGGAAACTTTACTCAGTAGATGTGCAGGAAAAAAATGACATTTGTAGGAGTGTAGAGGCCAAACCACTAATTTACATTTACATTTACATTTACGGCATTTAGCTGACGCTCTTATCCAGAGCGACGTACATCAGTGCTTAAG
>JBBPDC010000038.1:12087839-12103804 GCA_037974485.1 Hemigrammopetersius urotaenia
TGTGGGACACCAGTGGATAATCTACGTGGAGCAGATTGGGTGCCTTGCCATACTACCTGGTACCTCCGGTCATCAAGGTACGATGCGAACCATTGCCAGGCTGTGCCTGAGATACCGAGGTCAGAGAGAGTGGAGAGGAGGATCTGGTGTTATCAGACTAACTAGGATACTGTTGTCTCTCTGTGCATGAATTCTGACCTTGTGTTGGGCTGCTAGTGAGCAATGAGGGATGAAGTGGAAAGGGTGATATCTCCCTGCCATAAAAACAACTTGCTAAAATGCAATGGACAGTACACACAGCTTGAACATGATAAAACACTGATGACTTTTGAATTACTCGCTCAGCTACAAAGATATCACATAGAAATATCCATTATACAAACATAGGCCATCAACATCATTGAAGAAAATTATGCATATTTCAACTGAGTGATCTTTGCAACAGACATGTCTTGGTAGTGAAAATGGGTTAAGTGGAGTGTTGTTTCTCATGCCCCTTTAATTTTACATCTTTATCTTTTCAAAGGGGTATGATCAGTGTGGCAGATCAGTGTGGATCTGGTGAAACATTCTGGTCAGCTGTGTCATACGTCAGTCCTACGGAAATAATAATAGCCACTGTCTCTGAGGCCAAAATAAATAGGTTAAATCTAATAACTATTATTACATCCACAGACATTACATACAGCAAGTGAACCGTAATGTCGTTATGGCTCTTTTGTAACAGATTATGCTCTGCCTGTAGGCGTATCATGCTTATATGTTCAGGGTCTGCCTTTAGCAGCCAGGAGACTTTTTCCTGGAGAAAATGCCATCCTTTGAAGGTGTTCAGAGGCAGACCCATGTGGATATTATCAGCAACCCTCAGCTGAACTGCAAGGCCTGCCAGACCCCTCAGTGCTGTCGACTGGCAGGCTGTTGCTCCAAGCTGTAGGCTTCTGCTTCCTCCTGTTTTGGCACAGACTTCAGGGCAGATGCCATTCGAGTCCCTTGGGCACGTGTGTATGTGTGTGTATGTGGTGTTTCCATAAGTGTGTCCCTATGTATGTGTGCTGGAACCTGTAGCTGTAGAGCTTCAAGCAGGAAGAGACTAACATTAAACAGATTGTGTGTAACACCCAAGTGTCAGAGAGTGAGGCCTATCCAACAGATGGACTGAGCCATCAGGTTGGGTGATATGAATGTAGAGTCAGGGGAACTGGTGCATTCAATCAGATTAAGAAACTAAGAAGAGTCCCCAGGTTCTATTTTAATCTCACTCAACTCCTCCACCATAAAATTGAGAAATTATATCAGTAGAAGCAATGTAGTTAACCCCGGCACCTCTGAGGGAATTTTGCCTACACAAATTCTTGGGCTGGCACGGTGCTATAGGCAAACTAGGCAGTTGCCTAGAGCAGCAAGGGTACTAAAACTTACCAAATTATTCTCACCCATGAGGAACTTGAATAAGGAGTATGCAATTTTACTAAGCGCTCTATGAGTCACTGTTGTCCCAAACTTGAGGAAAAAAATATAGGGAACATGTTTGGTATGTGGCTAAGTCAGCTTACTAGCAAGTCTGACTAGCTATCAATGTCTCATTGGATTTAGTATCATTTTTTGTGAATGCATGAAATACTCCTGATAGAAATCTGTCTCCATTCATACTGTAAAATAAATACGATCATTGAACACACGTCATTATATTTAACTCTCCTACCAAACAGGTACAGTACCTCTTGTTATCTACATGGATCACTCTTTGAATAGACTTTACATTTTCAACTATATCTTTGGCCTTCTGTCTTTCTACCCTTTTAGTGCTGACCGACTGCTGAGACACCATTCCATATATTCATTGCACCTTATCCTCAGAATACACAGTGAAAAGCTATGGCATTAGTATAGACTGGCACATTTGAATCAGGTCATTAGAGTGATTGTGCAGAAATGTGTTTGGAGTTTTATGTATGTATTGTACCATTTGTCATAAATCTTGCAGGATTTAAATATTGTGGGGCTGAAATATTTCACTGGACAAATACGTACAAGTTTCCTAATAATTAGTAGGTCATTTAAAGAACTTACTAAAATATAAGTCTTGAGATGAACAACAGGCCTTTATAGGACAAAGTTGAGCTTCCTGAATAACTGAAAACAGTAAACCTTTATTTCAATGCTGCAGCTGTGAAATAACAAATGACCACATTTTGAAACCATAAAAACTTCAAGAAAAAACAAACAATTTTCCCAGCAAAAAAGGAGCTCAAGAAAATGTAGATGATTGCTAAAGATAATTGAAAACGTCACACTATTTAAAGAATATCACATTACAATTACTGGCACCAGAATTTGAATTAAGAAAATGTACATAAAGTATAACCTCACACACATTTAAAGCCCGCACATGTTTGAAAGTTATGCCTAAAGGAAGTCTTTCCTCTTTTTCCATCATGAGTAAATGCACTTAGAATATGGGACAGTGTGTTATGGTCTGACAAAACACAAATTGAGCTCTTTGACCCCAAATACTCAAGGTGGGTTTGGGGACAAATAAAGAAGGCGTCAGAGAAAAGCACCATTAAATATGGTGGAGGATCTGTGATGCTGTGGGGTTATTTCTCTTTCAGGAGTCCTGCCAGTATTGTATGCGTATATGGCATTATGGATTTCAGGAAGTACCATGATATTTTAAATCAAAGTAAGTCTGTCTCAACCAACATCCTAAATTTTGGTTGTGGTTGGATCTTCGAGTAGGACAACAAGCTGAACACATATCACACAAAATCCATTTAAAAAATGGTTACAATAATGCAAAACCAAGCTTTTGCTATGGCTCCAGTTTCCTGTCCAAAATCTTATTAAAAACCTGCAGGATGAGTGAAAGAAGAGTGTGAACAAGTGAATATGCAGATCTGGAGAGATTCTGTATTGGGCAATGGCCATACATACTTTCTTCTGTGCTCTTTAGTCTTATAAAACATTATGACATTGTTGGCCATTTTGTTGGCAAAAAGGGGCTGCTCAAAACCCATAATAAGGGGATTCCAATAAATATGACATGCTTTTTGTAAATAAGTCTAGAAATGAATAACTGAATAATAAGCCTGAGGTGTTAGTATCAAGAGTATGTAGTATAAGAAGAAAGTTAGCTAAACTTACTGTGTTGAAACAACACATTTTTGGATTTACGTAACTTTAGCTCTTGTCTGAGAGAGTGTCTCTCGGACAGTTTTTAGCACAAGCAAGAAAACAAGGGCATCATCTGTCACTGTGTCACGTTTCCATGGAAATCAGTGTGAGAATGGTATTTGCGAAGCAGAATTTTCTCTCTTCCACAAACTGGAAACTGGAACACGCCACCAAATACTCATCTTGCTTGGCACCTACCTCTTCTGCTGTGCACAGCTCAAACTGTACATACAGCGTACATTTAACAGAAATGAGGAACATGCTGGTGTGCATATGTTAAAGGTAATGCCAATGAGACACCCAACCAGCCACCCACAATTCCTCCCCCACACACCAAGTGACCAGACATCAATATTCATGAAATTGTACACGTACCTTATTCTAGCATGCTGATTGTCCATTAGCTGAGATGGTAAAGCTTTTGTCAGTCAGTTTTTGCCCACTTCAGGATGCAAGCCCCCCCATTTTTTTTTCCTATTCTTGCATCACAGCGGAGACTAAAATTAGACTTAAATCATTGTGCATTAACTGCTCTCCGAATCGTCTTTGCACTCTACAATTTATGCTAAGCCCTGCAAAATGTCAGTCTAAATATAGGAGTGGAACAAAGATAAGATTTTGTTCATTTGTGTTGAGCTAAACACTTTGCCAGTGATCTTCTCCCAGTTTTGAATTATATCCCCCCTCCTCGCTACCCCCAGCCCCAGCCCTTGCTCACATGTTCCACCAGAATATTGTGACACCAAACCGACACCAAGTCCTATAAGGCACCTTTAGTTACTGGAGGAGGTTATTGCTGAGATATTGAAGTATGAAGAATGTGTAAGGCGACATTTGTTTATACATTTTCAGATAGTAATTCATGGTTACATTAATTAGCAGTGAACAAATGTAGTGACTGAACCTTTATTTCATGTATGGTTATTTAAATATTATTACTCAACGGGCAACTGTGCATTGTGTAAATGAAGCCTTCTTTTTACTAATGAGTGACCTTTCAGCTTCAGTGGGGTTGGGCTCTAACCTCGACGATGCCTTTGGTTATAAGCAGATGCAATGTGAGTCGATGCATTCAGGCTTGTATCTGGAAAGGAAGTGCGAAAGTGGCTTCTGGTAAATGCATCTAAAGCCGAAGTGCTTTTTACACCACATGTTTAGGAGTCTGTCCAAAATTGAACAACCAAGATGTGAAACACGTAATTCTGAGAGTGAAAATACCTACTAGAGAGAAAAGAAAAAAACAACAACCAGACTGCTTGTAGCAGGTGCAGCTCCATTTGAGTGGCTGTCAAAGTGAACGCAGGATAATCAGCTGTCGGTCGAGCTCCTTCATCGAGATGCGTAATGAAAAAGAAGGCCGTGCCATGAGCCAGAATTTCTGCTTCTTCTTTTCTTGTGGAATTATCAAAGCAAGGAGAGGGTGAGCTCTGTGCATGTACCGCCTGCAAGCTATTCTAACTGGGGCAAAGACGAGAAAAAACAGAGAGAGAGAGACAGAGGGAGGGGGGGTGAGAGAGAGAGAGAAAGAGATAGAGGGGGGAGAGAGAGCGAGAGAGAGAAAGAGAGAGAGAGAGAAAGAGAGAGAGGGGAGAGAGAGAGAGAGAGAGACAGAGAGGGGGGGGGATTGTCACAAAAATCAAGAAACAACTGCACAACCCACATGGTGCATCATGGCAGCAGTCAAGTGAATAACACAACAAGAGAAAGCTTTGCAGAATATTGATTTAATGCTGCATTCAAGCAGTGGAAGATGTGCGCCCTGAATTACACACGCTCTATTTACCCCCATACCTTGGGCTTTTGCTTTCATGCCACTTGGAGAGGAACAGAGCAGGATATTCCTTGCGCTTCTAACACAGGGCTTCATCGTTTCTGAATCCAGCCGTGAACTGAATCAATTCAGATATCAAAAGCAATCAGTGGAGCTGATTTTATGTTGTGTTATCAGTGTTTCTCATCACATTTTACTTGGAAGTGGGGAAAAGGGGACACTTTTACTCAAACATTCAATTAGCATTGTGTGCGAGCAAAGGCATTTTTATTTCTCATTCCCATACTGACAGAGAAGTGATGGTAAATTTGTCAAAAAGTGCAATGGAACTGTAATAATACGGTGGAGTTCTGCATTGTCGGAGCACAAAGGCCTATAACCTGATTCTGCTCTCCCTATTGCTGTCGCTTAAGCCTCGTGTTAGTATAGCTATCACTTCTACATTTAATGAAAATATTTAGTCATTTTTATTATTTTGATTCATATTTAATTATTTTTTATTTTTTGCCAATGCATTTCCAGATAGTGGAAAAAACAAACAAACACAAAAACCCTCTGAATTAAAAAAGAAAGTCACAGCAAAAACCTGGATTACTCAGAAAACACCAAGTCTGCACTCGTAAAGATTCAGGGTGTCTGTGTTCCTTTATGCTGATGAGACAAATAAGCTTGTGTCTGGAAAGGAAATGCAATGGTGGCTTCTGGTAAATGCTAGACATAGACTTTGGCACATGTGTAACAAGAATGCTTTAATAATATTATAATTTGTAATGTCCAGGATTACGTTTACAAAGTACATTTACATTTTTAACGTTAACCTTAGAAAAAGAAAGGGAAAGCAGAAAATATACAGTATAACGCGTTTTTTCTTTCTTATGCATTCATGCACACTACATAGATCCAACAAGAACTTGAACGTTGCTTAAATCATCCCAACAGAGTCCATTTTCTTTGCAAATAAACATTTTTGCTCCATTTTCATTACCGGAGGTACCTTTAAACGTAAAATGTTTAACGTTGACCTTAAACAAAGAAAAGGAAAAGAAAAAAAGAAAAAAGAAGTGTTAAGTGATTTGTTTCTGTCTTTCTCTTGCATTCTTGCACACTAGTCAGGTCAGCTCGCGAGGATCCAATGGAACAGAGAAAACGTTATTGATTCGTGAGCACTCAGCCAATGGCGTGGCTCGGTTGGGGTCACGTGCGGGCCGGTCTCCCTCTCACCGCTTTCCCACCGTGCTCACTCGGAGGAGTGCAGGAGCGCGGCGGAGTGTCAGGGAGGGTCGGCTCACTGAGGGTCCAGGACGATTTACCAGAGCCCCGGCAGGTCCAGCCGTCCTCTCAAGTTCTCCCTTTCGTGTCAGAAGTGAAACAATGCGGAGCGAGGCGCTGTGAGGCGGTTTTACTTTGACCAAACGGACTTTCCAGAGCCCAAGGACTCGCCCTGCCTCGCGTCAACGAGTGACGGTTGGTATTGATATTACTTTAATGTGGGATTTCTATCTTGTACTGATTGATTTTTATTTTATTTTTTGTCTCAACACGTTTATTTAAGTATCATAACCATTAAACTATCCTATTTGACTCGAATTTTATGTAAAGCCATGAACACCGAAAAGTGTCTGTTAAAACCACAAAACCCGTGCACTTGGCTGTTCAATTCTAGTTGAAATTTATATTTCAGTTTACATTTATTTTCATTCAAAAACTGTAAGTTTGTTTTATATAATGTTTTATTTTGTAAACCCAGAGCAGCCTAAACCCGTCGACCCGTTGTGGAGCTGTAAAGGTGGAAGTTGGGAGCTTCCCGGCTCCGTGCAATAAGCTGAATATTTCAAGTTCAGGTGAATTTTTAAGATATGTTCACCATTGTTACTGACCTAAAGTATACTTTTTTATTCTTTATTAAATGTCTGTCTACAAGAGAGTCAGCCCTGACAATCTTGACCCACGTCAGGCTGTTACAGTAACATCCTTTCTGCAACTGAAAAAAAAAACCCCACTAATAACTTTTTTAATGCACATTTGTAATACAGTACATATATGTACTCTTTATTTCGGTTTTATTTTGTGTGCATATAATTATCACAGGAAGGACGTATTACATAAAGATGCCATTATTGCCTGACTATAACAAAATTGTTTGATGTTTGAGTCCTCAGATGTTTTTAATTAGGAACTGGGGAAAAAAAAAACAAGCCAGTCTGTCCTTTTCTCTGGGGCGATGCTCTGGAAAAAGAAAAAAGCCACAGAACATAGAAAGTCACTTCAGCTGAGGATCGCGTAATCAAATTTTTATAGCATTTTTGCTTCTCTCTCTCTCTTCCTCTCTCTCTTTCTACTCCCCTCCCTCCCGTGGTGTATTACGCCTTCTTTGTCTGCCTCCTTTGCTAACCACACCTCCCCCAAAAAGCAGCCAGCATAGACACCTGAAGGCTAGACATAATGATCAACAGTCTCAGTAGGTCTGGACTGCTGCCTGTTCTTTTTTTTTCTTCTTCTTCTTCAATCACTTCTTCTTTACACTTTTCTCTGTTTTCCCATGCTGTGTTTTATTGGACAAGTTGATATTTTAAAACTAGGAGGTTGGAGTATCTTTCACCTGAACACACACACAGATAGAAACATGAACAAGTGTCTACTTATGATTTTTTTAATTTACATTTTTTGTGCGTGGATGTATGTGTCTATAGACACACACACCCCATGGAAACATGAAAGTCAACACTGTCATCTTGTGTATGTGGGGGAAATAAATCTTTTTTTCCGTTGTGCAGATTTTAGCATGCGCCTACAAAATTTGCTGAACAGCAGTTATAGTTTCTCTTGCATGCAGTGGGACATCCATGCAGCACAGATAGGCTTTCGTTTGTCCTGTAGTAAAGAGCACATTTGGTCGGGTGCAATGTAGATTCTTTCTCAAGGCATGTATAAAAGCGTGTCGCTTTTGAGCTTTGATCACACAGCTGCATTCTACCACAGCATCCTCTTTTCACTAGATTTTTACATTTCTTCGGAACGTGTTTAGTTTTTCACCTCCTGCATTATTATTTATTTGTGTACTTTTTAAGGTGGAGATGTTGAATGTAAATTCATCTTCAAATTGGACAGGTTAAATTGGTAAAAACCATATGTCATTTTTTGCTTTAACTTGCATCGATGGAGACATGAGGAAACCTAATGTTTAAGCGTAGCAATTGGACATGTGGCATGACATGAAACGTTTGGTGTAGCAGCTGTGAAAGAGAGGCCCTCGTTTTGCTCACAGTGGCAGACAATACTCTTAACGGTCCCTCTCAAGGTTTTGGAACCCCTTTGTGTTACTAGTTCCTCTCTGAAACTATATTTATATAAATGTCTGTATTTTGTCTGAAAGACAAAGTAATTTGTGCATTCAAATGAATGATTGTTTTCACAGTTTTATTCAGAATTACACTTACACGTATATCAGTCCTCTTTCTTTTATTTCCTCACATGCAGCTTTCTAAATTCCCTACTATGTTTGGATGAGAGAGTTATGCACAATATCTCAGCTGAAGTCTAGCCTTGTTTTCATGAGGAAGCTGAGAGCAGACATTCTGGAGTGTAATAGCACCAAGAGGACGACAGATCCCTTTTTCCTCTCTCTCCTCCTTTGCCATAAGCCTTTGAACGAGCGTAATAAAAGGTTCAATAGAAGCAACAAGCTGTTTTTTTCCTCTGCTCTCGCACGTTCATTGAGGCATTCTACCTGCCTATGAATAGGAGGCCCACTGAAGCCCTGGCTCACAGGAGGAGTGTTTATTGAGGGCTGAAGGGCCAGAGAAGTCTACAGAGTCAAACAGCCACGCATGGTGAACCGAGGTGCGTTATTGGCTCAAAGTGAGTGACTGTGGAATAGAGCTTTCTCCAACACATCAACCCATTTTATACCAAGAGCCATCTGTTTTTGAAAAAAAATGTGAGGGGGATTATCTGTTGTTTAGTTTTTATTTGATACTACATTCCTTTTCTAACCGAAATGTATTCCTGCTTAATTAAAAGTAAACTCTTTCACGCAATAACAAGATATGTGAAGCTTTGTCATGAAACCTTGTGTTGGTCTTCACATCCTGTGAGTTTGTGTATTGTAGTGCAGCAGACTGATTCAGCAGGAGGGGAGAAAAAAACAGAAATAGCATATGACCACGCCTAGTAGGTCCTCCTGGAAAAATAGCATTTTCTGAAAATATATACATTAAAGATATCCTGTGTCATCCTGATGACAGTTTACTGGCTTCCTTCATTTTTACCCCAGAGTAAATCTATATTGATTTTTTTCCCTCTAATATATGAAGCTGAGTATGTACAGTATCAGGTTGAAAAAAGTAAAATTGTTACTGTAAAAACATTTGTTTGCTAAATCCTGGTATGGAGTTTGAATGGTTTACTTGACTTATTTGCTGCCTTTTCCATGAAAAAAAATCTGGCTGAAATGAGGTTAATTGTTTTTGAATCTTTATCTAGCAAGAGAAAATGGTGGAACGGGAGCATAATTGAGCTGCTGGCCGTTTGAGTGGTTATGGATTAGAGAAAGAAAGCCGAGGAGTGTGGGGAGGGGGGTAGTTGGAGAGAGAGAGAGAGAAAGAAAGAAAAGAAAGGCGAAAAGGCCCATGTTGTGCATGGTCGCCGCAGGGGTTGTCTGGACCTTTCAGACGGGGAAGAAGTGCAGGTCTATTTAGTCAATGCCCCATGTGAGCTGTGAACTTTGACCTGTGCTGTGCCCCACCCTGCACCTGGTGCAAGCTTCTTCTCTAGCAAGTTCAGTGCCCCCACACCCCCACAAACATACCCAGGACGGCTTAGGGTAACATGGTGTGACGACACGAAGCCTTCCCACGTTTCACCTAATGTACTCCTGTGGTTCTGTATACGGGTGCAAGCTTGGGCTGGGAAGCGTTAAACTCATTGAAGAGGGTGCAGCACCCATTTATTTTTCCACTTCACATTGAGATTGGAATTATTTTTAAAAATATGCATTGTTGTAAAATTCATGAACATATTAATCAGGAGGTCGTCATGTATAATTATTGTTGTGTTTGATAATACCAGAGCAAACCTCCTCAGGCAGTGCTGACTGCTGTCTTATGCTATTAATGTGTTTTAATAAAAAAATGTCTGTGTGGGCCGAACTATTGGCACAGCCTAATACTTATGTGCTGTAAGGTTAATGAGGCAATTTACATATACCCTCTGTCTGGATGATGTGTGTAAGATTGGCACATAAGTAGATGCGCAGGTAATCCTTTCTTTTTCAGTGGTGTGAGAAGACCTTTTGCCGTTTTGTCAAAGGTTCGCTGTGCAAGGTTGCATCTTGCTGATTGGTTATTGCTTGATATGATTCAGGGTTATAAAGCTGTATGTAGAGCCACAAATCACTTCATTTTATATTTTTTATACTTTTTCTGTTTGGGTGTTTTTGCTAATTATCAACCACTTTGCAATTTCTCACCATCAGTGAAAAAAGTAATGACCATGTTAAACAAAACTCGAACATGATTCCATATGTTTTGTGTATTTTTGCTTTGTGTATTATAGTGCTTCTTCAGAGATGGTCCTGATGAGGTTCTGATCCAGTATATAATTCTCTCCACTTTTAAGTAAAGGTTATCTTTCTAGTGTCTCTCTGTCCTTGGCTACAAAAATCAATAATATCTACCATTGAAAGAGAAAGGAATACCTGTGCTTTTGCTCATGCGACTTCTGTCAACTCTTTTCTCCTTTTTAAAATAGGTCATTTTTTGGCTGCTCTTAGTCATTGATGAACAAAACTGACCACTTGACAATCAATAACCAAGCTTGAGAGCAACAGAGTGCTGTTTAAAGTAGTGAATCAAAGAGGCCGATTTCTGACAACCGAAATCAGATAACAAAGACTGGCTTGTCGCTAAAGGCCTCACCTCTCTGACGAGGGTGTCCATGTATCTAACACCTCCTAACAGCATAACTGAAGTGGACCGTAAAATATATGATGATGTGTGCTGGATCCTTATATAGGCCATATATTGGCTTATATATGTGGTGGATTGGTAAGCAGGTTGCAAGTACAGGCGGTTTAGGGTGTAGAAGTCCATGTATGTCCTCTGACAACACGGACGGATGGGTGGGATTAATTTGCTGTCGCCTTCTCTTGCCGGATGAGTGCTCAATTTGCTTTGCCTTCCTCACTTTCCATGATTTAACACGATCTTGCTCGAATTTGACAACGTGTCAGATTCAATGCGCGTGTTTGTACCAGATTAGTGTCCTATTCCATAAGTAGATGGCAGAAGAGGAGGACACTAGTCTAATGCCACTGCAGCAGGCAAATTCCAAGATAAAAGAAATAAAATGCCCGATTTTTACAAATTCAGCATTTGTCCAGTTGGTCGACTATCAAAGCATAACAGTTATAAGGAGACCATTTAGTGAGTGCAAAATATGAAAAGCAGTTACTTTTCACATCAGCTTTTGGTTCGACAACATTTATGATCTCTTAAGCCAGAAGCATATCTAATAATGAATTTGATATTGGTACATCTTATCATAACCAGCTGTCTGAATTTATATTGGTACAAAGCTAGCCATAATCCATAGTTGGTCTTGAAATTACTTCCATCCTTCCTTCATCACCTGATGTAAATACAGCCTTCCATCTCCCTGTCAACTAAAGTGAGATGAGTTTTTTTCTTAGACTGGCAAAAATTGCGCATACAGTTTGCATTTAGCAAGTGTTATACATTTCGGCGTTGATGGTTTTTAAATGTATCATTTTCTCTCTAGCAAATGTTGGGATTGTCCTGGAGATACAACCTCTGAAACTGTTCGCCCACTCAAGTCCCAACTCGGACTCCACCACTGTTATCGGCCTAGTCATTTCTTTTCCTACCGGCCTTCACTTACTGACATCTGCTTCATTCATTTATAGACTCCTTGTGTAGACTTCATGTAGAAGTGATTGCTCAAAAAGATAAAGACATTTTAGCAATGCAGAGACCATTTTAATTTGGACATTGGTTTGTCTTGAAGTTCAGTAGCTTATTTAATTGAAACGGTGTGGACAATAAACCCTAGCTCCCAAGGGGCCACTTTATTTGGGGAGCAACCTTCATGAAACCTGTCTGGTTCATGAATGGGTGGTATTGGACTGGATAATCTCCAGAGGCTTCCATGGCTTGTTTACAACTGCATCCCAACTCCCTCTGGTCTTGCCCTGGTCACCTCCTAATTTGAGTTAAATAGTCCATTTAGTATACATTTGTGTTGAAGTAAATCTGGCATTGTCATGCTTCCCCCACCAGATTGTGGTACTCCCTTTGTTGGCATCTGCTTGAGTGACATGACTTTACTTGGCTTATGATGCCTAATTCATTTCAGCATTTATCTGCTGAAGTATTTATTTTTACCTTGTAAGAGATTACTTTGTGTACAGAGCCTTTCCATGGTTTGGTTTTGGAGCATTTATTGTATTATTGAATGTGATACTATGAATGCTGCACATATGACCATTGTTTGCATTCATTTGTTTAAAACACCACCAGGAAATAGCATGCGCATTTGTTTCTGAATTGAAAGAGAAAAAAGAAATTCTAACTTCCTGTCTAAATGCTCTTGAAAAGCAGCCGAACTGAAGTCATTCTGGAGAGCTTATTAACCTTTATTGTACAAGTATCTAGTATGAGGAGTCAATACATCACAGCATGTGTACACCTCATACTAATTGTTATAAAGACAATGGAAATGTGAGAATTCTCACTACTTTTTACATAAGGGGATAAGGGAAATAAGGGACAAATGTATGTTTTAGAATTTTCTGGGGTTAGTAACCTTTTATAGTTAAAGTCTTTTTTTTGTAAGATGGAAAAAGAACAGCATTGTGGCCATTGGTTTCCATAGCAATACACAATTCTATTATATAATAAGGTAATTTGAACTATGTATTTAAACATTTCTATGAAGACTGCCACTGACCAGTTTATAGGTGGGATTTAATACTGATTTATACCATAGTCACTACTGTCATTTAAGGGAGATTTAAAGAAATCATAAATACATGTTATGTCCTGAGCCTTGATTTTTGCTTAGCTTTTTACCTAGTTTTTATTGTCTTGGTCAGTTTTTAGACAGACAGTTGTAGAGTTCCCTTGAAGAGAGTTTGTTGTTAATTTCAGATTCATTGCTGGTTGAATAAACTTACTTCAGATCCAGTGGTGATGTGAACATGTACTTGGTGTGAAGATGCTGAACATATATGGCCCTAGTGGAACCAGACTATGGATCTCTACTGTATCCAAATACACGAGCTAACAAACCCCTACAATAGCTAGCACCACTTAGTTCTAACTGAATTAAGCCATCCTTCCCTCCTTTTCCTGAAGTCCTGGTCTTGGATGACTATGTAATTGCAGTGAATGAAACTCGCATCCCAACAAATAGTATCAATCTGCTAAGCAAACTGCCCACACAAGGCCACATTTCTTGAAATGCATTTCTGTTGATGGAAAGAAAAAAATGTGTAACTTTACTTAACATTGTAGTCAAAATTGCCTATTAAGATTCTTGAAAATTCTGTTAGTAGCAATGCCTGTATGTTTTGGACCTACAAATTACCTTTTGATGCCAGTACAGTGAAGACAATGTAATTATTCACTTCTTTTTATTTAGTTTCAGTTTCTTCTCTTGCATTTAACCATAACCCTTCTTTAAGGGTGTGCATGTCTAGCACATAATATTTTCTTTGTTTCAAAATCTTTCTGAAAAATATGGTTTACCTGTGGGAAAGCTAAAAGCAAAGCTTAAGATCTTAGCAGTCTGAACAAAGATTTTAAGATGAGTAAAAGTGTGAACATGTTGCAAATCACACTCTAACCTGGAGTATTAAAATTAATGTCCAATCTTGAATGTATGATGTAAGCTGCAGTAATAAGAGAAAGATATTGTGTAGATATTGTAGACTTGTATGTGCAATTGTATGCAGTTTAGAAATACTACTCAGCCTAAAATGTGGAAGACGATTTATTGCAAGTGAATTTATGTTCAGTTTAATCTGGTTAATGCAAATATGCACCACCTGCTTCAGTATAAGAGAGGGAGTGGGAAAATATTTCAGTGTAAGGCTGGTGACTTTTTTCAGATGCCCAAGGCAAAGATGATCACAATTAGGATGTTTATTCAAGCTCTTCGAAATATGTAATTTTACATGAAGTAACCCACCGTTCCTATTATTTTGTGATATTAAGAGTTTGTCAAAGGTTTAGATGCAGAGTAATGCTGGAATTGTAAATAAACACACACATTTAACATCACTGGCGAACAGGAAATATTTGTGTGATACATTTGTATGCCCACCCTTTAACTTGGGTGTGTATAAGTAGGAAAGTCAAAGATAAGCATGTGGTTTACAATCGGAACGATTCAGTCTCTTGGGTTTAAAAAATGCAGTCGTTACAGCTTTATAGAACTAAAGTCTTTATCATTTTGAAGTACTCCCCTCCCCCTTGTGGCCTAGTTGATATTATTGCAAATGGAATGAAACAAACAGGATGCCCCAGCACAACAGAAATGCCACATTCCAAAAAGGCTATGGAAAAACTGGCCCACCATCTACTGTTTCATATGAACCCTAATAATTATAGATGAAGTTGTTCAGCGTACCGACGACACTCATCATTTTGGCATTGTTTATAGTGTGTGTGTCTGTCTGTCTGTCTTTGTGTGTGTATATTTCCCCTGTGGAGGGCTTGTAATCTGATTGGTTTATATCATTGTTGAAATTTTTCATGTGTCAACTACTGTGTGCCCCTTTCTGAAGTCCAATCTAGTACTGCTGTATTGACAAAACAGTACAGGAATAGTAAAAGCTAAAAAAAAAAAAATAGCTCAAGACCAAGACACCCCTCTTTCTTTGTCTCTCCTTCTCCCTCCTTCTGTCTCTCCCTCTATTTCAGTCTCTTTTTCCCTCTCCTCCCTTCCTCATCTAGCCTGTCAAGGCATGCCTCAGCCGATGGGTGGAGGCTGGAGGTTGGGGGTGGGGTACCGAGGGGCCGGCTAGGGGTGAACAAAGGAGCACTGTCACTGCTTTTCAGGCCTTCTGAGCTGCGTGGGGTGGGTGGGGGAAACTAGGCTGCTGGGAGCAGCGGACGGGAAGGGGTAGGAAGAATGGCAATTAAATATGGAAGAGGCTCCATAGAGAGCAATACAGAGCAACATAAGCAGTATTCACACATCCAGTGAGCCTTACATGTGCCTTCATAAGCAGTGCTTGTGAAAGCTCTCTGTTTGCTGTTCACTGTGTAATATTTGTTTAACCCTCTTCCTTTATCTATGCAGCTGTTCCTTAAAAAAGTGAGGGAAAGACTGATGAATTGAATAAGAGCCCAGCTGCTTGCAATTTCATGAGACCCTATTGCTGCTAAAGAGTCTGGGTTGAAGTTACCTCTTCACTCAGTGAGATATTGCCAGTAGGGGTGGGCAATATGATATTGTTATTGTGAGCAATTACTTCACGATAATCATGGCTTGAGGATTTTTTATTACTTCTACAAAACTAGACAACTGCATAGTAACTTTTTAATTGTTTGATTTTTTTTTTCTTCTAGTTAATTTTCATATCGTATATTTGGGGAAAATATATATTCTGACAAATTAAAAGGGGCGTTTATTCTTATGATGACGGCTTTCTCTCTTGTCCTTCTTGATTCATGATGACGTCTTTAAGATCCACAGCCTCCGTGCATTCTGTTGAATTTTTATGACAATGTTGACATTCTGTTGAAATTATGGAAAGGATTTCTTTATCATTTTTCTTTTCCCTTTTCCCCCTCTTTCTGTATTTCAAAGATTAAGGAGTGAGGAAAATCAGGAAGGAGAGGGAAGAAAAAAAATTCTTGGGGTCAACCTGAACCCTTTTGATATGTGGTACATCTGAACAGAAGAATCTCCGATAAAGGTAAAAGGGTGTGTGTGTGTGTGTGTGTGTGTGTGTGTGTGTGTGTGTGTGTGTGTGTGTGTGTGTGTGTGTGTGTGT
>JBBPDC010000038.1:12104289-12119870 GCA_037974485.1 Hemigrammopetersius urotaenia
ACACACAGTGTGTGTGTGTTATAGAAGTGATGTGTTGTATTCAGGACTCTCCTCTGTATCTGTACCCGTGTATGCATGCTCTCCTTAAGTTGGTTATAACATAACATTACAAAATGTTAAACATAGCCCACTCATTCGCGAATTAACACTAGAGAACACCTGTGAACTATTTTTTTATTGAATAGGGGTAAATGGAGCTAAATGGTATAACGTAAATAAAATATTTTGGTGGTTAATTTTAGAATTTTTACAGAAATGTTACTTTAAGATCACATGAAAATATATGAGCATATTTTCATTTTCCTAGAGCAAATAAACTTTGACAGAAGTTTATTGATTGACGATCTTAGCAGCTTCTTGGATGTTTGTGCTCACTGATTTTATGGAGACAAGAAAAGAGTGGAAAACTTCATTTGAACTTATTCATGATAGGGAGTACCCCTACCATCCAATCAAGCTGATCAATTAGTAATTCTCTTCACTTACAAGTTTTTGTTTTTGTTTGTTCTTTGCAAAGCCTTTTACAAATATTTCATGGTCGCGGTTGTTATGTTACCATAAAAAAAATCAAAACAAAATGTGATCATTCATACATTTAATGCTTTAACTGTATCAGTGAGCTTGTGTTTGGGGGTGGAAGAAGTGTTGTATTATGCTGCCACTTAGTATTCCCAAGATGAACTCTCGACCACTTAGACTAAGAGCATTCTTTATCTGCACTAAAAGCGTAAGTAAATCATCTCTGCTCTGTCAAGTGGCCAGACAGACTGGGGCTGCCGGATTATAGGTAACATGGACATAAAAAGGCCAGAAGGCTATAATTTCCCCATCCCCCACCATTCTGTTGTAAAAGTCATAACGCATGGGGAGGCCAGTTAAAGATACTTGTTTTCAAGATTCACTGCCTTTTTTCCCACCTTTTCTAATATGTACCTGTCTTCAAAGCAAAAATCACCACTATTCTCATCATCTTTTATATATTTTAACTTCTTCACCCATAGCTTTGCTGATTCAAAAACTACTTTGATTCTTACAAGCGATGACCCCTCCAGCTGTTGTCTTCCTGTGTCATTCACACACTTGTTTGGCTCTTTCTCTCACACACTTGACTTGTCCTCTCCTGCTGGGTTAACAACACACGTACAGCCTTTAACTTCTGTCACATGCAAGGTGAATCCAGCTTCAAACCAACAAAGAGCTGCACTTTTAATAGCTGGCCTGGAACGAGGAGGGTTGATCTGACTGAAAGTACTAATTGAGGATGTTAAAGCCCCACTGCTGTACAGTAGGCAAACCTCAGTAAGCTTCCCTTTCATTCCTTCTCTATTAAAGGACTCTCTTAAAGCTGCTTCCATGTTTCAGTGAAGTACTCACTATCATGACTGAGGTCGCTTTCCTTTCTACAAACTCAACAAACTAGCCACTAATGTGTGAGCCACTTCAGAGCGAGGTAGGGGGTGTTTTGTATATTAAAAGCTGAGTCCATATTTAATTGGCAGGAGTTTAATATGAATTGGGACAGGAAAATAGGATTAGGTATTATGTTGGAGGGTGCTTTGCTATTCGTGTGGCTAAAAATACTGAAGCTAGCTGAGAAAAACAAAATCAAGCTACACACTTTCCTGCTTCCTCCTTGCGTCCTACTCTGCTTGCTTGTTAAGTAACTGAAGTAGAGTACATGTTATCATGTAGGATCAACAGACAAATTTTTTATACATTTTGACTTACATTTACTCTGCATTAGTATTGGAAAGGGCTGCCATCCTTTTGTAATCAAACAGAGTTGCATCACAGCTGCCTCCAGAAGTTCTGTAGCTACAGGAAGCTACAACAAAAAAGTTACTAGAAGATCAACATAGCCTCGCTGTTCAATGATATCTGGGCAAAGACACAGAATAACACACTAAGGATTGATTACTTGAACATTTGTTCTCAGAATTACCATTAAAAGATTTTTAGCTTTTTTTAGCCATCGTTATGACAGAATGGCTCCCATTTTAGCCAGTTTTCAATCCACTGTGTCCTTTTCTCATGTGTTAAAGAAATTCTGTACAGATTCAATTACATCACATCCCCACACTTTCTGTAGCATCCTAAATTTGATTTAAAATTATTTACTTAAATAAGAAAAAAAAACAACAGCAATTATTTATTGGTGGAGTAGTCGCAGACCGGCCCCTGCACCATACTTGTCTTTGTAATTTTGGGTCAGTTAACCAATCTGCTATTCGTGCTGTCACCATAAAAAAAAAAAGTCAAATGTGCTAATATTTCTGCCTTATTGTATCCATGATAAATTGCCAATGAAGCAAGTGATTTGTTTGATCATTTTTAATTCCATATTATTCACAACCCTGAAATTTAGCTGCAGTGTAATTTATTTTGGTTTAATAAAATAAAGTATTACATTTATTTTCTGGGAATGCAATTTCTGGGTAATATTTACAATACTGTGTAAAGTTCTCTTTCCTGTAATCATAATAGAATTATAAACCATAATCATAAAATCATAGTAAAATTGATCAAAACCAGTCAACACAAGCTGTTTCAGATGGGCAAGATGTTCCTCAGGACCACTACAAAGGCATGCATCGGTTAATTAACTTCATGAGCACTACATATTATCTGGATCCGCGCCACTGTGATATATTTAGAAAATATAGTGATCTTGAATTTTGTTAAAACTGCTTAGCTCTACTTCATGGTAAAGCTGCATCATATATTTTAGTGTATTTTCTATATCATTTGGTTTTTTTATATATATCATTTGGATTTTTTATTGTTAATTGTGCATGGCATGAATTTGATACATTCATGTATCTGTAATTCATTTTTAAATACACAATGGCTGTTCTGTTAGGTCTATGCAGATGAAAATTATTTCAGACTATGATTTTCATATCTTAAAAAGCATTTTGAATGTTGGGTATCAAACGGTTTACCTGCATAATAAATGAATACTTCGTTTGAATTGGTCGGGCCACCAATAATCACAGATGTAAATAGAGTGGCACTATACTGATCAGGTTCATGAACTGCTTTGAATTCAGTGATAAGTGGTCGTTTGTTTGGAACACAGTGCTGTTCTGTACTTTTGCCTTCTTTTTCTCTTGATGTGCTGAACCTTCAGAAGGACTGAAAGCTCTTTAGAGCCTGGGGTTTGGTAGGGACAAAAGAGGCTGTTCTCAATTCTATGTTGATTAAAAAGAACTGGAAAGTCTCCTGGAAGCACTTCCTCTCTGCAGGAATGGTATAGACCGGAAAATGGAAATCTCTCTCACACATTCTGTCTTTTACATACACACACGCACACTCATACAAACACAGTCTCTAGTAGTTCACACATTTATGAATAATCCTAGGAACAGCCCCATTTGTCAGATATTTTACTGCTCTAAATGAAGTGAATGAAATACACCTCAAGGTCAATTGTGGATAGTCAAAACTCTCAAGGAATCCAAGAATGACCTAATTGGCAACACAATACTAGATCAATCAGTCCTGCCGAGTAATTTGTTTAAAGAGATAAATGGCATAGGATGTTCTTTTTATAGCTCTGTCAAATGTGGAAGCAGAGGATTCATTTACCACACTGTTAGCTTGGCAAATTCACAACCATTGACTCTTCTGTGCGAACACATTTCAGTTCCGTCTGCCAGGAGCCGCTTGCACAAGTTCGGGGTCATTACCCTCGCTGCATATGACGAGTGGTGCTTGATAGCATCTGTGTTTAGCTACAATAGGAAAAGATTAATACCTCAAGTTAAGCATTTTCATATTGTGTGGAGGTTGCTCAGTGTTCAGTTTGCGGGCATTTCCTTTACGGTTGTTGGTCTTAATGTCGTGGGAGCTTGATTTAATGGGGACTTGGAACATTTAAAATGAAAACAATTTGTTTAGTTAAGCTGAGGATCAAAGGTTTTGATGCAGCAGATGAATCGTTAAAGCAAGAAGGAAGGCTCCGCTCTGTTGCCGTCCCACACTTTGTCTTACATTTCGTGACTGTCCGTGATATTGTCATTGTAAATTACAGACTTCCCAAGGCCTCAGTGCTTTCTGGTTCAGCCGACAGTCTTTTATTACAGTGCCTGTGACTTTATTACTCCTTTCATCTTGTTGTCTACCTCTGTATGTTGCTGTAAAGTGGCATACCTTTCTGCTTGTATGCTCAGTTCAGTTGTTCTACTCCCAAAGCATTTAGCTCAACTTATTGATTTACTGACTCTATTGTAAAACATGTACAGCTTCATATTTAATGTACACACAGTTACAAATTAGTTCATTATTAGTTCTTTGAGAGTCTCTTCTTAGTTCTTTGAGAATCTGATGCTCAGATTTTTCCACAAGTCTTCATTTTGAATCTATCTTTGATTTAGGCAAAAACATGGCGATAATTTAATCTTGGGAAATGTAATTGTAATACTAAGAGTCTATTTTCAATAGAGGGAGGAATCCCTGGCGAGTGTAATGGCCGGGTTCATCTGTGGTGTGTTTTATTCTAAGTATAAAGCCCAAAAAGTGCAGCGTGGAGTAAGGAAGGGAGCTGCTGTTATTTCTGAGCTGTTTCAAGTTGATGGCACACCCAGAGGATGGAGACAATTAAAACATCTAAGGCCTTGTTTAGACGTCTGATCTGGGTGGTCTAGAGCCGGGAAGACAAGTTTCGACTGGCTAATGCCGTGCCAAAGGCTACCCAAAGCATATCAGTCAGTTAGGTTGCATGTAGGAACGGCTATCCTAGTAGTTGTTGCTAAGCTTTTTTGGCAGGTAATGTTAGGTGTTAAACCTTCCAATTCAAAAAGTATTTGAAATAAAACTCTGTTGCCTCTTTTTAAAGTCTGTGTGCAAGTGTATCATATTGTATTGGTATTGTGGTTTCCATCAATCCTTTTTCCAGTTTTATTCCATGTCTAAAAAATACATTTTTGTCAGCCCTGTACAGTAACACGGTTTGAAAAGAGTAGAGTGAATATGTGTGGGTGGTCCCATTTAGCTCTCTGGCATGCACATATATGTGCATGTGAAAGAGCGAATCAGGAAGCATGTGTGAAGTCTTCAAATAAAACTGCGTACCACGGTTTCATAGGCTTGGTGTAGTGCAGTTAGTTCAGAAAATGCAGAAAAAATATATGCACAGAAAAGAATAACATGTTATTAATTGTATGTACTTATTGGTATTATTTGTTTTTCTTAAGCACTGAGTTTTAACATGTTTATTTAATTTAGGGCAGTAGTGGCATCATTTTGTTAGGAATAATGTAAGGGCTTGATTGTTATCTACCAGTTTGCAGTGGAGCTGGGTTAATTCACAACTAATTCCTATCCAGCTCACTGGCTATGTCTGTTTGATCAGACAGTCGATCAGACAGTCAATCAGAATTTCTCCCACTGAATTTGCAATGCGGCGCATGAAATTGTGTGTAGTAACTGTTGTTACTGTATTTCCTGGCGCACACATTCATGTATTTGCTGAAGAATTTAGCTATTGTACTTGCAGAATTCTGCATTATTAGCTCATGCATTTAAAATGCTCTATCCTTCATTTATTAATTTCAAGGATTTGTGTGGCCTAATGCCATCATCATAACTGTCTTTTCTCTGAAGTAGCACAAATTTTGTCAAAATTGTGGTTTAGGACAAAGACTTGCTTTACTATAAAACTTTGCCATGTAGCCAAATGCAACGGGCAGCCATTTTACACAACAGGGTGTGTTTTACAAACCACCTCAGGAATGCCCAATCTAGAATAGGCTTTAGTGATAGTGACTGTCTTAAATACGGAGGACCATTGACTTATGACCTGTAGCTTTGAAGTTTTGTTGATATTTATAACTCAAACTAAATCATAATGTCTTAGACCACATTGACAAATCTGCGCCACCTTAATAAAGAGCTGAATGTGATTGAGAAAAGGTTTGGTGATTTAGAAAAGCAATTTGGGTAACTATGACTTCTAGTTTTTCTTAGCAGTGTTAGTTTTGTAGCCCCAGTTCTAAAATAAATATGTATTTACTGATCTTCTAAACCAAGAGTATGTGGAGCATTAAATTTTTTTGCCAAACTATTTCATTTCCCATCACTATTTGTTTTCAGAATTCACTTATGAATGTGCAGCATTCATTTCATATAGTCCTTACGTCCTCCTTCACACAGCAGGTTTTCTGGATGTTCTCCAAAGAGCTTCACTGTAGAAGATGAGACTGGATATTGTGGGATCCATGAGAGGAATGTAGCAGTGCAGTGCTGGACACTGTGGGGGTTCTCTGTCTGACTGACTTGGCTGCATCAGGGCATTGGTGTATGACTAGCACCCTCTGGCACCGGAATGCACAGTGCCATGGGTCTAAACAAAGGTGTCATGGTAAAAATCAGAAAGTCTCACTTTAGTAGTTCGCCTGAATAAAAAAGTCTAAATTAGTATTTTAAAACATTTGCTGCAGCCCTTTCACAGTATGAAAACATTTCAATTTCCATTGTGGGGAGAAAAAAGTCATTTCCAGATTATTGCCCCTGTTCTATTTTCTAAAATATAACATTTATAATTTCAAAAAATAAATTGTATCATACAAGCAGTTTGATGGTTTAAGCAGGTACCCAGCACAGCCATATAGTCCTACAGTGGTTTACGCTGCACTAAATATTTTTAGAGAGCTAGGGGTAAAAACAAGTCAATGGAAGATTTCTTAAACTTTTTGTACTTAGTGTTTTTTGTTTGTTTGTTGCATTTATCTTATTTTTCCTGATTTAGTTGTCTTCAGTTGTTTTCACCCAGTCACATAAAGCTTCCACATCTAACACTAATGCAACAGCATTGGGCAGCACAACACACTCCAAGGAGAACGCTGTCAATTTTGTTACGTCAGCTTGCAGTCGCCTGTGTTATCGTGTGATGGGGGGAGTCCTAGCTGGTAGAAATTGTAGATGACTAAATTGGGCAGAAAATTTGAAAGAAAAAAAACAACTTTCTAAAGTCTACAAAGAAGTCTGTAAAAGCTTGAAATGGATAATGGGTAGAAACCTTTGAGGATAAACTAGAGGGTCTAGACCAGTGGCCCCCGGGCCGCGGACCGGTACCAGGCCGTGGGTCGTGTGTTACCGGTCCGCCGACTGCACAGAAAACAAACCGTGGATGTTACCCGTGTTATGTTGTTGGCTTGTTGTTATGAAAATGATGGTAATAAAACTGCGAGTTCACATTGGATTTACGTTTATTAGTGTATTTTAAAGATACCCCATTATTATATTTTTTAAATATCCTCATTTTATGCGTATCATTTATTTGTATAATATACGTATATTTATCTGCCACTCCTTAAAGGCCGGGCTGTGAAAATAGTTTCTGATATTAAACCGGTCCGTGACCAAATAAAGGTTGGGGACCACTGGTCTAGACTATGGGTACCTGTACATCCCTTATCCTGCTAGAGCATTTGTTTACCATAGAAAATACTGACATTTTTCAGCTACATTCTAAAGAGCTAAGAACGCTTCGTCTCTCCCACAGCAACCACTCAGAAAGAGAAATAATCCTAATTGTTGCCTGATGTTTCTGTGGTGTGCCTTAGGAACTGATTTAGGAACAACTTTCCGCAAGACAGTTTTAGAATTTAAAAGCACTAATGTTTGAAGTTAGTATCTTGACTAGACAAAGTTATTTTTAGCACACAACACAGCTGTGGAAATGGATGATGATTAAAAAGATCATACACACACTTGCACAAAAAGTAGCATCTTTCATTATCCAGAGCCAAATGCAAGTCAGATAGTTGTAGTTAAAAGTATTTTAGTTTTCATTTGTTTATTGCATTGGTAAAACTGTGTTTGTCTTTGAGAAAGGTTATTACTTGTTTTTTTAGCTATTATTTTTTTTATGTACATTTGTACAGGTACTATGTGGGCTGCCAATAGTTTTTTTAAAAACTAAATTATCCTGTAAGATTATAATTAGTTTCAAACCTTGAAGTTGTTTAAAGCTTCACAGACCTGGAGTAGCACAGCAGATATTGTGACAAGTCTGACAATAGCAGCCACTGTGACAAATTATCTCTGAAGTCTAACACATCCCCCACCCACCGCATCCAGGTGTGGAGGCATTCATATTTATTTTATTGTGCTGTCTCGCCAACAAGAGACTGGGAACTTTTGTCCCACAAGGTGTGTTTGTGTGAAAACTGTGTGGGTATAGTTGTCTGCACAATTTCCTCTCATACTGCACCTCAAACACACATCAGATGTACTTGTGTGTGCATGGTCATTATTAGGGCCATATTACTTGGCAACACTTGTAAGAGCTTTTTGTTATAGTCTAATGACTATAGTGTTAATGAAGCCCAGTACTTACTGATTGATGAAGTTAGTAATGAGCCCTTAGTAAATAAAAAAAAAAAATCGTTAAGATGTGATGAAAAATACTTTGGCACTCACTTGTACAATGAACAATTGTGGCCAGAATTTATAGTGCTGTACTATTTTCAGAGACCTTTTGATTGGTATTTGATATGCCCTTTGCTGTCTCCATAATCAGCAGACTCCATGCCCTAAAACTGGGGCCTGTGCGGTAGACAACAGTTGGTCCGATCACACAATGGAAAGCTATCCTGCTTTACCCCATAACAACGGCCCTGCTGAACTGGCAGGATTAGAGCATGCCTGCCCCAGCCGGGGGTTGCCATGGGAAAGAGCCCTCTTTCTCCTGAACGTGGGGTCTGGTTCTCATTTAGCCTTCTGCTCGAGGACCTTTTGTTTTATGTGCTTACACTATCAATGTTGGGTCCATTAATTCACATCTGCAATTATAATGTCCAATTAGAAAGTGGATGTCTGGCTTGCATGCTCCAAACTGTGGTGGGGCTTGGGTAATGGTGTCGTTTCAGCCTGAAATGGGCCATCGCCTCAAACGGTTTGTGTTACTTCTGTGATTGCCTACCCGCTGGTTGCGTTGTTTCTCCGGTGAGATGTAGAAGTGCATTGCTCCACAGGGGCTCAGAGAGAAGAGGAATTGGACAGTGCCGGGAAGAGACACTGCAACAGGAACTGTTCATGCGAGAGTAATGGCTATGTCATGATGTCTATTTGTTTTAGTCATATACACACATCTGTTTACTTTACTCTATAGGGCGTACAATATATCTGCTGCCAATGTACTATTTTCCTAAGATCAGCTGATCACTAATTTTAATTCCCTGTCCAGTTAGAAACACAACTGCTATACCAGTATGGGTTATATTTTGTTCACATGCTGTTGAGAGTAGCTCTGGAAAAGAATGATATTGTCATAGGCCTTTTAAGCCTCTCTTAGCCTCCTTGTACCATTTTATGTATGGGTTATGACTATTTATTTTCAGATACCAAAAAATTATGAAGTATTAGCATCAGTACCACCATACAGAAGTCATACACTAGTATGATTCGCATAAATATGTTAGCATCTCCTTGGCATGTTCTTAGGTTGTAAACTATGACACTGAAGCAAGAAAGAAAACTCTATTGTTATGGATGACTACTGATGTTCTCATTTAACGCCCAGAAATAAATAACTCAAAAAAATGATCATGTGGAAGATGAATAATGAGCCGTGCAATTACTCACATGGCTATTAGCCTCCCTGCTCTCTGCGCAGGACCCCTCTCACTCAGGGGGAATATAAACACAAGGGCTATGGAATAAGCTCTAAGAGGCAACTTTATGTTGGAGCACATCCATTAAGTCTGTGTAGCTAATCTCAGCTAAGAGGAAAGACATTCATGGTCTGATGGGCTAAATTAGTGCATTAACATATCATATGTAGCAGCAGCATGGCATTGAGTAACTCAGATCAAGCAGTTGCTCGGGCCTCTAAACCAAGGTAATCTTATGAAAAAGCAAGTGTAGGCAATGAGTTCACACAATCTAGTAATGGTTTGTTGCCATTTTAATCAAGTAGTCTCCCCTTGGTTTTTTTGTTTTTTTTTACAATGTAGCTTGGAGAACTGAAATAATTCAAATATGCCAATTTGGTATACTCAAGAGAGACAGAGCAGAAAGGGAAAGGAAGCATTTCATGTCAATGTTTTTTTTCCAATAATACAAATGAACAAAGTAAATATAATTTAAGAACAATTCAAAAGTTAATATTTCTTGGAGTACAGTTAGAAGTACTGTAGACATTGGTGGTTTATTTTAGTGTTGCTAATTAACTTCTGTTTTGACAACTGAATTTTTTTTGGTTAATTATTTTACATCATTTTATTCAAAAACAAGCTATGGAAATTATGATTAGCTATTAATAAAAAAGAAGCACAAAATGCAAACTGAGACTTTAGTACATCAAATATCTTTAACAAAACAGACTATGAAGTTTATGCATCAACACTCTCACACATTCATTTTGTCAACACTCACTCTCACACCCATGCACATGTGTACACACACACACACTGTGTGTGTGTGTGTGTGTGTGTGTGTGTGTACATGTTTTCTCTTTATGCAGGAAACATTAACATTAGACAGCTGGTTAAATATGCTGGTCATGCAAAACTGAAGTACATTTGTCTTATTATGCCATTCAAGCTGGATCGCGAGCATGCTCCAGCTTTTAGATAAACAAGAGCTTCCTGCCGTGTGGCGAACAATTCCTCACGTGAAAGCGCAACACAGTCTATCGGTCTAAACACATTTAATTAATTTTATATTGTGTAGTAACTTAACCTGCTGCTGATCGTCACCCCTGGTTCCTACATGCTCCATTTTTTTCAACTCTTAATTCGTTTTACAGAGTTTGCAAAGTTTACATTGTTTGTTGTACTTTACATCATGATGGCTGTCAGCCATCAGCCCAACACAAGAAATTGTATGTTGTGGGCTTCTTTGTGGATATGTTTGGAAATACAAACACAAATAAAATATTGTGTATTTGTATTTTTTCAAACTGCTTTAAAACCAAATAATCGTTTACTGTGTAGATAAATTGCTTAACATGTTTAATGAGATGCCACAAATGCTTGATTAAAATCAGTTACTTGATAAAAATGTGTGTTCTTCAGTTGTTTTAAGGATATATTTTCCATTTAAATGAACATTATAAAGTCCTGTTCAGCAGCCTGAACCTTCTCCACAAGGGGAGCATTCTGTAATTACACAGATAGTGTTTGTGAGCATCACTGACCTATTAATACACTAATGAGTTTAGTTTCATGTATACATTTTCTGAATCTGGAGTAAAATTAAATATTTGCTGTTGCGAATTATATACACGATTGGTTGGTCACAATAATCGCTAGATAACTCCGTTATTAGTGTTGTTGATTTTGACAGCCCTATTTGTGTGTAATCGATAAAGGGCATTAATGCCTAATAGTGAATTTAAAATGTCCTCTGTATCTGTTGTGTTTTTGAGAAGCTGCTATTGCTAAAGAAGTGTGACGATATGTCCTCAGTGCTGTTCTGGCCTGTCAGTTTGCATCCTTCACTCTGAAAACCCTACAGTCTACCTATCGGTCAATGCGCTTGAACTGCCTATCCATGCATGCAACAACACACACACACACACACTGTGACGTTTCAGCACACCCGCCCATACAACATGGATGCTTTGGGGCCTATTAAGGCTGTAGAGAGGTGTATGCACTCACAAGGTGCAACCGTTTGCTGGTTCACACCATAAAAGACGTTATTGTCTCTCTGACTGCAAATAAAGCATATTTTTCTTTGTCATTACAGAATACAATTTGTGTGTGTGTGTGTGTGTGTGTGTGTGTGTGTGTGTGTGTGTGTGTGTGTGTGTGTGTGTGTGTGTGTGTGTGTCCTCCTCCTCATAGAAACCTCTAGTGTGAGGATCTTACAGACCCAATTACTGTAATCACAAGATCAAAGAGCGGGTGTTGCAGAGAAGAGGGCATCAGTTGAGTCAAAGGCAGACGGGGGGGGGGGATGGGCAGGGCATATATTATTCAGTTTCATACACAGATTAAATGTAACCCCTTTCTCCCTCTCTCTCTCTCTCTCTCTCTGTGTATGTGTGTTTCTGCATTCAGAGACATTGCACTATGAAAGGATGTCTCATCTACCATACTTTGGAAGTGATGGCAAGGCTAATTCCTCCAGGACATTAAATCTGGAGCTGGCAAGAAGCACTGGTAAACTCTACCTCACAGAGAAGCAGTCCACGCCTCTGCACAGTGAACCAGGTGAACTGCTTTCCCTTCAGCAGCTTCATGATAGGAGTGTATTTCACCGTTAAACATGTGGCTTTAGGAAGGATATGATTGTGTGCATGCACCACTCTTAGTACTGGAAGATGTAGACACTAGTATTAGTATCCCATAGTATTTACCATAGTTTGAATGGGAACAGCTGCAGTGTGGTTTTTTAGCTGGTGCTCCTGACTGTTTTGAAATACATAAAAACTAAAAAGTGAGTTTGGAGAAGTGGTTTCTATCTGAGTTTGCAGTATTGTGTAATGTTCTGTTTAAGACTAAAAAAGAGCAAAACAATCCTATTGTTTGGTAAGAGATTTTTTAGCATACAAATGCACATATGTAGTAATGTTTAGTTGATACTGCAACATATTTGGAAGATATTGAATTTGATTGAATTTCATCAATGTTGTTTTTCATCATTGCAGCGATGTACACATTTTACAGGTTTTTTATACTACACGTAGTAATTATGTTCTGTTTTGTTCAGCCCACTGGTATGTTGGAAATGTAGACATCTAACCCCTGAAATATAGATTCTTTCTCTCACTCCCAAACCCCCAACACCTCTCTCTACAGCTCAGCGAGTACTGTCACTTGGATTCGGGCCAGCTCTTTACATCTTCAGCCAACTCTCCAGCTCTGAGCCACAAATACATAGTCCACTGGTTGTCATCTCTCCTTTGTGTGCATGCGTGCTTGTGTCACTGATTTATGTTTGTGTCCTGACAAGGAGAGAATATGCATTTAACTGAATGACTGCCATTTTACATTGTTAGTATTTTTGAAATCTTTTAAAACCAAAATCCCAGGTAGTCAATTAGAAAATAAAAAGCATTAATTGTTAGTAGAAATCAGATTAAATAATATATTTGAATCACTGGCAAGCTAAAGTGTGAAGGAACAGGTTACAGAAAAGACATAAAGGATGCTTTTGACCATGTCGTCTCCACTGTGGCCTCAGAAAGGACCGTCATGTCGCTTCACCATCAGGTCTCCGTTTGCTTCGATGAACATTCAACGCTGTCGGTGAGTTTGAGCTAAATTGAAAAAACCATCGACCGTTGATTGTACCTCGTGGCCAAGCCCTGACAAGACTGTTCACCACCTCCCCCTCACACACACGGGCAGGGCTCCACAGCATGGTCTGAAATACTGCGGGTCCTGTCCTGCAGCATGGCCTTCATCCTCAAGCAACTCCCAAGAACTTCAGCAAAGGTCACAATCAACATTCATTGCTGTCGGTGGGTTGGACTGTGAGGAAAAGCTCACTGAACAATGAATGCAACTGTGTCCCAGTCTTCATCACAGCAGCAATGGCGATAAACATTAACCAACAGTGTTGATTGGGCAGCTAATAGCTTGTATTGTGCCATAATGAAGATATTTGCCAACAACAGGCAAAGAAAATCAAAGATCTGTGTTAACTGTAAAAATGAGAATAAAGCACACAGGAGACTGCCTCGTTTTCCTTGGTGTTTTAATGATGTTTTAATCAGGTCAGCATATTTTGTGGTGTAACCACTTTTCATAGTCTTTTCCTAACTGATTGTATTCGTTGTCTTCAAAGATGTGCTATATATATTGCAGGTACTGTCTTCTGCATTTGGAACAGTGGAATAAAGGTTTATTCACCCACTTGTATACGTTTTAAAATCTATAAAGAGAGATTGGAACATTTTGCTTAACTAACCTTTTTTTCTGTTGTATTTTCTGTTTAATATCTGAAAGAAAAACTGGTTTGATTTCTTTCTTTTCACTGTTAAAGTTCATACCTGTCAGTGGCATATAAAGTAAGGATTTGATCCGAATGACTCACTGGATTTAATTCGAATTATGCAGCAGGTTTCCGCTGGCCTGTGCATCCTAATAAATTCACTTGTGAGATGCGTCATGTTGAAGATAAATTGAGCGGATCATTGAGAGATCAGAGGAGGGATAGGGCTGAGTATTTAGCAGCTGCATCTTAATTAGAGGCTAACGGTTTTACTGTCCTTTTCTAGGCCAATCCAAGATTATGGCTCGTCGTTGGTAGTTTATGAAAAATTAATCCAAATTAAATTGGTCAAGTAGCTGAAGTGGCTTATCGTGTCAGTGTGGGTAAGAGCCCAGAGGCACCTCAGTGACAGCCCTGACAGAGATTGACTCTTCATTATCTAGGGAAAATGCCAGTCAATCCACTGGATTAATTAACATCAGATTACAGTTCAGTCTAAAACCTGCCACAGCGACCTTCTTTAATCATGTTCTGCTTTGTATCAGTGGTGTGAGTGTTGGTTTGCTCAGTGGTTATAAGGTTCATCAAGGCCTGCTCAGTCACATTTCTTAAAAATCTAATACAAATTTGCCTTGGAACCTGCATGTCAGTCTTGGAGAGCTGGTGTTTAGCATATTTAGTCTCCTCAAACCCACTCACTAAACCTGGGAATTACTGGGTGAGTTGAACCAGGTGTGTTTAAGCAGAGAAATTGTTGAAATGTGCTGGGCACTGGCCCTCCAGGATAGCCTATTATGGGTTTTACTATTCATTTATGTATTAGTTCACCAGGCTCAATTACTTTACGAGGAATTTCTTGTGTTGGCCACTAGGAAAGCTTTGCAGTCCACTGATGACCCGAGGGAAAATGATCAAAGGCCTTTTTATTGCAAAAACTACATAATTCTGCTTCTGTCAAGTCCTTTGATGTTTCTTATTTGCTCTTTGTCTGGGCATCTTTAATTAGGTACTGTGGGTTGCTTTGCTATTGTTTCCAGGGAGGCTTTTCAAAGCCACAGGCTTCGGCTGTATTTTCAGAAAGAACATCTTGGTGTTCTCAGATTTGGTGGCTGTGGTTTAGAAACTGGCACCAGTAAAATGTGTGGAAAGGAAACTATAGGACTGTCAACAAAACAGGAGTGTCTAAGTGTGTTTTGTAACGTTGCAAAATGAACTGTATTAACAGAATACAGGCCTATGTCACCTACAGGTAAGGCAGGAGTCCACACCCTCATGTTTGCCCATTTAACTGGCTATTATATGTTTGCCCCACAAATATTGCAGTTGAACAGTTTCAGGTGATTATCAAGCACCTCTGTACCATTTGTAAATCTGCTAAATAAATAAAATGGAATAATATCTCCTGCTCATCCACACACTATATATATTTTTTTCTGAGCATATATATATATATGTGTGTATGTATATATTGAGTGTGTGTGTGTGTATATATATATATATATGCTCAAAAAAATGAAGGCAGCACTTAAACAACACAATGTAACATCAAGTCAATCGCATGTCTGTGAAATCAAACTGTCCACTTAGGAGGCAACACTGTCACAGAGAGTGTAAATCAGTGTTGCCTCCTAAGTGGACAGTTTGATTTCACAGGTGTGTGATTGGCTTGAATATGTATGTGTATATATATA